>JABFFC010000306.1:0-71463 GCA_013623535.1 Fusarium penzigii | reverse complement strand
TGTCGGTGTCGGTGTCGGCGTCTACTTGGATTTAACGTCAAGTGTGTGTGTGTGTGTGTGTGTGTGTGTTCGTGTGTGTTCTTTCTCTCCTAGACGAGGTTACTTGGATAACAGAAGGAATAATGTGATCCATCGATTTACATTGGATTTGCTTTCTCAGCACCAGACCAAAAAAACTCATCCCGCTTGTACTAGCTGGGGCAAATAGCCGATGGACACCTCCCTCGAGTGGATACAAGAATCCTTTACAGAGAGCAGAACGAACGGTTCGGCGAAATGGCAACAGAGACTTAACATTACACCTTGCTCTCCAATCGTCTTTCTCTTGTCTCTTCTCATCCCGCTTGTACTAGCTGGGACAAATAGCCGCTGGATACCTCCCTTGTTTGAATGTCTTGTCGGAACTGTGATCGAAATCCATCTTGCCCAGGAAAAAAATCCGGCTCGTTCCGACCCAATACCATGGTTCCCCTACTACACCCTACCACCTTCCCTCATCCGGTGCTGCCCACTTCCCGTATTACCAACCTCAGGGCTGAGAATCATCCATCTTGATCAGCAATGAAAAAAAAAAAAAAAAATGAGGCTTCTTCATTATTATTGTTTCACACGGTCCGACTATTCAACAAAAATATCACATCACATATGAGAAAGAGTCATAAGAAAAGAGGCTTTTAAATTTTCCCACTTCCCGGATCGACAAAGCTCACAAGTTCTGGCTCAAAGGTAAATTTGTTCAGCTTATCCATCCACAAAAGTCATGGCAAAGGGGTTTCCTTATTTTTCCCACTTCCCGGGATTGAATGAACGACGTAATTCATATCCCGATGCTTTTGTTTCTCTTCAATCTTCTTGCGGTCAGTCACTTGATGACCAAAGAGGCTTGATTTTACGATGCTTGGCATCTTAAAGCATCCCATACATGTAGTTGTTTCTGAACCCTTGCAAAAGACAAAGCACGAGATAAACATGATGGGGAGTAAAAGAAAAAGGGAAAAGCGGTACTAAAACGGCAAGGCTTCCTTTCTCTCTCCTCTTCCGCCTTTCTTTGCTTCTTTTCAAGACGAACGCCTCGTTGCTTTTTTTGCTTAATGCCTTTTCTCTCCCACCTCTCCGCCTGGGCTGTCAGGGGTGATATGTACGAACGGCATCTCGCCGACGCCCCGTCTAAGTCAACGCCCAATGATGGAGTGATTAGTGTAAACCCAACGCCTATTTGTTGCTCATCATCCTTACCCCAGGCAAGAAAAATAAAATAAAGAAAACGCAAAGGAGGGACATGAATAGTAAACAGCAAGTAGAAACGCAACGAAATGAAGACTTTGTCAAATGGATCATGATTAGATGGAGGCATCTCCAGCCACAATTCCAACTTGATCCCCATGAACCTGGATATGGGTCTCGTCCTGGTGTCTTGCGTCTGCCCATCTACCAGGCCTTGTCTTGACCCTTACGAAACCCCTCCTCTACCCTACTAGCGAGGGCACATAGTCTAAGGTAATCAACCCCCCCTTCATTCAGCATCCCAATCCCCTGGCAAATCTTCCATTAGAAGTTCAACATGGCTTGGAGGGCTTGTTTCGCTTCCACGACCCCGCCAGTTTCTCTCTTATTCCAACCACCAAACCAGGAGCACTTTCCCCTTGCCCTCGCCCCTTCTTCCTTCATGAACCCATGACTGGTCATCAGACTGACTTGCAGATGCAGTCTCGCCATGGTCTGATATTGAAGTCATCCCCAGGACCCCTGAGACTGAGAATAAGCAGGTCGCAAGGCTAGACCATCTGATGAGTGCATCCAATACATTCGACCCCAGATGAGCTAAGGACGAGTGGTCCAATGGAATCCAGTCACCTGAAGGGCTCCCCTCTCAGCTATGTGGCCCCCCCTTGGCGTAGATCAGGTAAATCGTTCTGAGAACGTTTCAGATCGTCGTTAAGCCCTTCATCCACACCATCTTTCAACCCAACGTCAAAGTCTAGACCAGGTATTCTTCTCAACTTGCTAGACTTGCTATTCAGTCTTAGATTAGGGGACTAGATAGCTCAACGGTTCAAGACTCTGCCGCTATCGCAGGTAAGTTGTGGCCAACATATTTTTTTTCTCCTTCTATTCTCCGACTGTCAGAATCCAACTTCAGAATCCAAGTCTGAAGGGGTGCCGGACAATATCACGTACTTTCGGGACCGTCGCGTGCCTAGACCCTTGAGATACCATGCGATGCGCCAAATGCTCTCGAGTTTAGCGATCCATCTTCCCTGTCTCCTCATTTCACGGTTTTGTACGCCTGGTACGTGACTATGTCCGGAGGCTCCATTCCTCTAGTCCCTCTTCTTCAGACCTGCTGGATCCCAATCCGGGCCGGGCCTCTTGGCGCTCATGTTTTCCATACCTCTGCCTCTCCCAGTTTTCATTCTTCACAACTGAGAGGGGGAGATGCACAATCAACATGATCCCCTCCCGGGCCCACGTCCTTGGGCGCTTTAGTTAGCTTGCAAATAGTTAGGGCGCGCTTGCCCAGCACCGTACCGTACTGTAGTTGCGGCTGAGCAGTATCCGTTGAGTCCCTGGCCTGGTTCCGATCCCTTTTCTTGACCTCGGAATTTCATGCCGTCTCCGCGAAGCTCAACGCCATGATAGATCATCTTCCCCGGCGCAGCATTTTTTCCGCAACCTTGGTCCAAGTTGGAAATCACCCGCCGGCCTTAAGTTAAAAATGTCTCTACTCTACTGCCAAGGGGGCTTGCTTCATGTCAAGCCTTATACGTCGCTTCTGAGGCGCAATCTTCAGGGCATGTCACCAAGACTCCACCCCCGTCCTTGATTTGACTTCAGGCCCTGTCTTGTCATTGTCGACAGCGCCATCACGGCGGGATGTAGGCTCCGTAACATAACGTGAGTGAGCACGCCCAGCTCCACTGCCATTAACCTCTTACTGTACCATGCATTGGTATGGTATGAGCTAGCCTGGCGATAGCAAGATTCGGCAGTTTCTTCAATATTGTGGCTGGCCCCATCGTGAGGCACGATGCTTAGCGAACCAACACGGTATGCTCCGCAACAGGTACTGAGGGGCCGGTACTGGAAGGGGATCCTGCACCAAGAACCAAGAACCAAGAACCAAGAACCCAGGACCCAGGACCAAGAACCCACAAGCTAGGTTGCGAAAGCGGTCCGCCATCGTTGACCATCACGAACTGTGGGCACGCAGCTCGTCCCTAGCGGTCTCGGTCCCCTAAATGGTCCAGGGTGAGTGAGAGCTGCTGAGGATGCTCTGACGACACAATTACAGTCTTTATCTTACGCCACGTCTAGCTGGTACTTGGCAACAGGTGAGTGAATGCTGTTCTACGGGTCGGCGCTCTCTTGTCGTATTCTGGCAGCGCTTCAGTGTTCTTGGTAGTCTTTCTCTGTGCTTGCTTCGATGCTCGTGTAAGTCAGATCTATGATATCTCTGGAACCTCGTCCTTCACCGCTTCTACCAACTCCTCCATCCCTCCGACCGTAGTTGGACCACTCATTCCCTCTGGAGGCAGCGCCCATTTCGGCAGGGGGCTTGTGTATGACCAGCTTCCACCTGCATCCTCATATCGGAAACTGTGCAGCCATAACGAAAGCTCGTGAGGGCCTGGGTCTGAGTACAACGGTGTTCCACAATCTTGACAGAGCTCGCCCGTCATCTTTTCGGCTCTCTTCTTCTCATACTTGTCGACCATGGCATCATAGTAGGCGACAGCATCAGCAACCTCGCTCTTGCCCATGCGCGACAGCCGGCTGACGATATCCTCATCAGTGTTCCGAGTTGCATCAGCATCATTCTGTCCCAGGTCAAATCCCCAGACACGCCTATTGGCGTAGATGGGGTCGTTCTGGATTGGATGGCCGAGATGCTGAAGATGGACACGGAGCTGATGCGTACGGCCTGTCACGGGAAGACACCGGACGATAGAGTAGCCAGCCTTGTTGACCCAAGGCCGGTGTTGTTCGTCTAAAACCTCGTCCGGTGTCCCAGGTCGTTCCACACGGGCCCGTTCTTCTTCACTAGGCGGATAGTAGGCCAGACGTTTAAAGACCGTCCGTGCAGTCTTGCCATTGGCCCGGACACGATTGAGACCGAGCTTGGGCGATATCTGGAGGATGGGTTGATCGCAAACAACTTCTCCTTCGGGAAATTCACCCATGACTCTGGCAATATATTCCTTTCTGACTGTCCGCTGTGCAATCTTGAGACCGAGGGCCTCAGCTGCGGGGACATTTTTGGCGATAAACATGATGCCACTGGTGAGGCGGTCCAGCCGATTGCAGGGATAAGGCATGTAGCCACGGCCACGCTCCGACTTCATAATCTCAGTCACCGAGTTGAAGTTGTATCTGCCAGCCGGGTGGACAGGCACGCCAGCAGGCTTGTTGATAACAATCATGTCCTCGTCCTCATGAATGACCTGCACTGGCTCATCAGTGACAGGGGGCTCATGCCTATGGAGGGTGTGGGAGATGAGATCGCCGTTGCGGAGAACATACTCGGGACCGACCCTCCTACCATTGACGAAGATGGTTCCGCGAACCATGGAATCACGGTAGTACTCGATTGGTCGGTCACGGAATTCAGACTCATAAATCTCCAACAGCGGCCTGTTCCTCCATCTCTCCTTGCAATGGGTATTGTAGGTGAAATGGTATGGAGCAACACGGCGTAGACCGTCGCCTTCAAAGACATAAGGTCGAGGCCATGGGTCGCCCACTGGAGTGATGAGTGGTTCATCAGGATTTGACACCTTTGGCGGGTCTTGTTGTTTCTTGTTTTTTATTTTTGTGTGTCTGGTACGCTGGGCCTGGTTGCCCTCTGGGGGAACTCCATTTGCGACAGGCTGGGGTTGCTGCTGGATCTGGGCTGGAGCCTGGATTTGGTTCAGACCCTGGATTCCGATGTCTTGTAAAGGCGCTGCAACGGCATGCTCCTCCAAGGGAGACGACACTTTAGGTGAGGACGAAATCATAGCTGCGGACGGTATGTTGAGACGAGCTGGGGAGGGCGTACGGGTGAGTGAAGCTGATCTGCTGAGGCTAGAGGTAGACGGGCCGAGGCGACGAGCAGCAGCCCTCATTCCTCGGGGACGGCCAACGCGAACTCAAAAACAAACAAACGCAGTGCGTTTTGTTGTGACAGGCGGTCGAGAAGCGAGATAGTTGTTTCAGAATATGAGGCGTTGATCGTTAGGGCAGAGGCTTTGTGCCGCAAAAGGTAAAATAGCGAAGAAGAAACAGGTTGGTGGGACAGAAGCCAAGATGTGCTAAAGGTTGATGTCTTGGCCGGTTAGGGTAAGCGCCTGAATGAAAACACTCCCCTAAAACTCTTGGCCGCTCATCGGGTCGCTGGTGTTTCGGTTTGTTTACGGTTTTCCTTGAACGGAATGTATAAATTTGCAGGATTATCGCGAGTTTGGTAGACGGTTGTGTGGGTTAGGTCAGAGTGGGATGTCAAGAAAAAAAGGGGCGGTGGGACATGGCAGAAACAGGTCCCCTCATACCAGTTGGTAACAATCAACCAGTGCCCCGCATTCCCGGGAAACATCCAGCCCCACTTTGAAACTGAGCTGTCTGCCTGCCCACTGAGGTAGGAACATTAGGCAAGCGAGCTACCTAATCCAGTGGAAGTCCTCTATAATAACAGGAATATAAACAATTATGAGCACAAACACACTTGATCCTCCTCTTCCTGAGACCATTATACAGCTTGGCGAGGTCATGCCTCGTACATAACCTGTCTAGATGTCGTTTGCTTACAAGTGAGATCTGATCATCGGTCTTGGACGATTGGATCCGTCGACGGCGTGCCAACGGGGTAGACAGTCCACGGAACGGCTCCCGTAGAGGGGCCCTGAAGCACAGTCCAAGTTTCCCTAAGCTCCGCTGGAACCACAGGGCTAACTCCCCTAATTTTCTCTCCGAGCTCTCCACTGTGACTCCCAGAAGCTGCCCGCTACAAGGGTCTCGTACTAAAAACTCCCATGGATCCATCCCCACAATATCTTCGTCCTCCATACCAACCCCAACTCCAACTACATATCTCTCCCTCTCCAATCATCCCTGGCTCAAGAGGGGAGACAAAAGAACCTCGGCTCATCCCATCTTTGGACAAGGTTAATTAGAGAGTCTCGGGATATTTATCACCACTTCAATAATAAGACAACGCTGTATCAACTCTTCATTCTTTTTTTGCTCCATATTGATACCGTTCATCCGGAACTATTGAACTGAGCGCGTCAAACGCATACCTCCCACAACAGCTAAGCTTGATCAACCCGACCCTTTTACCGACTCATATCCGGACCTTTTGTTCGTAACCATCCATCCAACAAAATTGCCATCCCTCACACTTTCCCTGCAACTTGGACTCCTGCGATCTAGAGCAGTGTTTCATTTGCCAAAACCTATTCTACCCATCGTCCCTCTCTCAATTATCCCCACAAGTCTCGATATCCTCACGCCCGTCGACGACGATATTCCGCATCTCCGGGTGTATCTCACGACAAGCCAGACTAAGCCTCACAAGGCTTGCCATTCATTAAATTTGGAAATAAAGTGCATAGCGAAAAGACGGGGTGAGCACGGGGTCGTCTGAACCCGAGAGCGAGCTGCAGACGGCACACACATACATCGCATCACATTGGCGCAGGAATGGGTCAGAAAGCATTACAGGCGGAGCTTAAGGCCCGGAGGAGACAGGACTACCGCTTTTTGCTCGACTACCGCACTCGATGGTAAGTTTGCGCTATTACTCTGTGTCTGGATCTAGGCAACCAAACCCAGGAGTTTCTCTTCCTTGCTTTGAACAAGTCATATTTTTATCAGATGATATGCATAAATGGCTGCATGTTGTTGCATCCTTTGTGTGAAGGCTTGTAGCCGGATGTTTCAGTTACAGAGAGGATTGCATCGCCAGGATGTGTGTGTCCAGGTTCAATAGACTAACTCCCTGCGCAGGAACGACAATGACATGTATGACCACATGAACAACTCAGTCTATAGTTTCTTGTAAGTACGCAACGTTCGACAGAGTGAACATGTCAACCCCTTTTGCCAAGAAAACTAAACAACCGTTCCAGATTCGACTCTGTCGTCAATGCATACCTCATCCAACATTGCAATCTCGACCCCCCAACCTCACAACAGTACGGGCTGGCCGTCCATGCTCACACGGACTTTTTCTCTTCAATCGCCTACCCTGCTGTTGCCGAGCTAGCTCTACGTGTCAACAAGCTGGGCAAGTCGAGCGTGACGTACGAGGTCGCCCTGTTTGAGAAGGGCGCGGACGAGGTAAAGGCCGTGGGTGAGTTCATACACGTCTTTGTTGATCGAAAGACAGGACGGCCGGCGGTACAGGGTATGAATGATGATCTGAAGAGAGGGTTGAGTAAGTTGGTCGTAAATCAAGAACAAGGAACAAAGTCCAAGCTCTAGGATGGGGTGTTTGCCATCATCATCACTTTTCTTTCCCCTTTTTACCATGTTTGCTGCGACATAATCTAGCCAAAGATTTTATATTCAAGATTATTTACCTGTTTCAAATGCCAAGATCTATCGTCACTCTCACTGAAACTCGTACTTCTTCTCTTCACCCCCGGCCTTTCCACTTTCAAACATAACCTCCAGAAACTCCAAATCTGCCAACGCCTCCTCGGGCTTCTGTCTATCGTCCTGCTTACCAACCTTCAATCCCTCCGCCCAGCATGCGACCTCTTCACTGACACCGGACGTCCTCTCAAACTCCTTCGTCGTCTCTTCACCACCCTTGGGCTTAACAGTCACCGTCTCACCATCGAGAATTACAACTCCGCCCTCGTACGCGAATTCGAACCTGAACGCCGAGAGCTGCGACCCGACTGAGAAGTTGAACACTCCTAGCGCATTGTTCTTGGTTCGGATAATGCCATTTACTGTGTCGAGAGGTGGGAGGTGGGGTTGTATCTGCGTGGTCAGGGCCCTGACAGACGCGGCTCGGGAGGAAGCATCAGCGAGCAGCATGCGCGTACCGGCCGTGAAGTGAACACCACCGTCGAGGAGGAAACCACCTTGATGCTCAGGGGTCTTGCGCCAGTCAGTGCCATACCACTTGGAGTCAAGTCCTACTATGAAATCGATATGGACGTTGAACTGCTGCACTGGACCAAACTTCTTGGCCTGCTCTGCAGCATACAGGAAAGAAGGCTTGAAGCGGAAGTTCTCGGCAATGGAGAAGGTAACGCCGTTCTTGGCCGCGACATCATGGTAGTAGGCGATGAGCTTCTTGCCCGCCGCCACATCCGGCGCGACAGGCTTCTCAGCAAGAACATGCTTCCCAGCAGCAAGCG
Organism: Fusarium penzigii; assembly: GCA_013623535.1. Lineage (NCBI taxonomy): Eukaryota > Fungi > Ascomycota > Sordariomycetes > Hypocreales > Nectriaceae > Fusarium > Fusarium penzigii. The sequence continues at coordinate 63,112 of JABFFC010000306.1, read as the reverse complement.
CAGCTTCAATATGCTGTGGTTGGCTTGTGATTGGCAAAGCAATGATTACGGCCTTGATGTCCTCGCGGGCAAGCAGGTCATCGTATGACTTCCCAGCACCCGAGTCGGAAGAGTAGAGATCAGGTGGTGAGTCGGTGCGGGTGTTGAGAGCAGCCGTCTTCTCTGCCGATTTGAGAGAACGGGAGTAGATGGCTTTCAGGGACAGGATGTCTGTTTTCAAGATGGCAGGCTATATAGCGGTGTCTGGTGAGCTTGAGTGATTTTATCATGATTGGTAATGATTGGATGCTGTACTTACCATGTGCTCTTCCTGGGCAAAGATACCGCCGCCAATGAGGGCAACGCCGATGGATGCCATGTTGACGATATTGGGAAGGATGAAACAAGAGTATGGATTTAGCTGATTTCGAGTCAAAGGTAGGAGATAACAATGGCTTTGTTCTGCAGCAATTGTGATATATTGTCAAGGAACTGGATGGTGTTTTAACGTCATGATACACTACCTCATTGCTATGTAATCAAAACCTCCACAGCGGGGTTTTACTAGTCCACGAAGCTCTTCTTCCCCTCACTTTCTATTCTCAGCTGTCAAGTCAACCCCCATCCAGTCATCTGCTTCGTCGTCGTCGAAAATAACTCAGCTTTCTCGGTAAAAACGGGATTAGTCTGCACCAAAGGCATCTACCGGTTCTCAGGGGTCTGGCTCTAAGCTTCAAGTTAAACGTTTCGGGGTTTAACAATATCAGGGTCTGGCCTTTTTCCCAATTCTGCAGCCATGTCAACTCTTCGTAATTGGATTAGAGGCGAGTTGTAGTCGTTAGCAAAAGCCACGACGCCTTGTATAGAATCTTTGATCTTGGTACTTTACCACTTGCCAGAATACATTCGATAAAAGGGACCAGCCAGAAGAGGGGTCCTTTGCAAGGAATTGGATTGTACAGAAAATGGTATGATGTACCCTAGACTAGATCCTTACAGCTTCATGGAAATAACCCTCTGCATCTTTTGACGACAAGTATCTAAGGTATGTATGGAATTACTAATAAACTATACGACTGCTGAATTGACTGAAGAATTGGTCGATAGTGTGGCATTACGTGCATACGCCTGCTGGCAAGATGTCCTCTTTTGATCAAGCCGCCGTCTCTGGCTCCAAACCCAAAATCAGGTCCTCTCGATTACCATCTTTCCCCTCAAACTCCTCATCGGAAATTCTATCATCCTGATCGAGCATCCAATGTTCATTCCAGACACCTTAACTTCTAAGTTCTCACACATTCCGGTTAAACGCCGGCCCTCTTCCCCCGTTATGACGCAAGTGCACCCCCGGCCAACCCGGCCGTCGTCGGTCCGTGAGTGGAGGCAAACCACGGATCTGGCCATCCCCCGACATATTACGGAGAAACCTCAATTGCCTCCGACATTCGATTCCGAGACAGACTCCCTATTCCCACAAAAAAGAATACCGTTCCGCCCTCTTCACGCCCCCCCCTTCCCTCTGGAAAAAAAAAAGGAAATATTTAGGTTTTGATTTCTTCTTCGAGTTATACACGCCGAGACATGATGCCTCCGTATGTCTGTACACACCACAGCTGCAGTTGAGCAGCGGTCCGCGATGCATGGTATCCCAATGTAGGACTTGTACCGGAAGGGGGGGCGTATGTGAGTTTCTAAAACAGGATTCCCTCATTAACTTCTCAACTTAACTGAGGCGTATGTCTCGGAGATTGTTTTTTTTTTTTTTTTCTTTTTTTTCTTTTTCAAAATCAGTTAACGAACGGAACACAAATCGATTCTGAGCGTTCTCTACAACATATCATCGGAGCACCACATCATGCACGATAAAAAACACGAGGGTCGAGACCTATGGCTAATGTCTCAATGCATGAAGTTGCAACCCGACGCATCATTAGTGAACTGCTTTAATACTTGACTTGGATGATGGGTGTAAGTCGCCAATTGATAGACAGATACTCCTACTACCCTATACAATAAGCTACCCGAATAAGAGACTGCAGTCTTGTTATGAGGATCGTTTTCTCAGATACTGGAAAACACAAGTACATGAACAGCTAGTGTGAACTGCTCTTGAATCCTGCACTATGACAGTTGGTGCCCGAGCCGGTGACAAGGCCTACCAGTTCAAGATGTCAACAGCCCAAACACACTGTCTGTTCATCACGATGATGGCCAACAGACCAAAGATTGAGAATTTTGAAAAAAAATTAAAAAAATCCATCAAGCTTTTAGATTGACCTTTATTTCGTCGGGGAAATCCCATGCCATTTGTTGAATATGTCGGTCGGGTCGTACTTCTCCTTGAGCGTCCTCAGCCGATCGAGATTTATCCCCCACGCATCTTCAGGCGAGATACTCTCCGCCTCAATATTTATGTACAAGCCTACCGGTCCATTTGACCAATGGCCGCCAGAGCCGGCTTGGTACCCGTTCGTTTTACGGATCTGTCTGCACAACTCCCGGTTAAACTCTCGTATCTCACCGTCATACCCGGCATTGTTCCATGCAAAAGCCGTCATTGCATCGTAGTAGTCTCCTCGATTAGCATAGGCTGTGGCATCTTGTGCAATCTCGCGAATCTTCTTTGTTGGGAAGAACTCGATAGCAATGACAGACTTCTCCATTCCCTGCCGAGCCTCACAGAATTTCCAAAACATCTCCGCCGTCTGCAGAACACCTTCAGAATCCAGTGGCATTGTCATGTTCCCCGAACCCATCAGGCGCCGGGTGCCATGTTCGAAGATTGGATTTAGTAGGGTATTAACCTGCGCGATGGTCATCATTTTGGTGTCGCATGAGACTGGTCCAATATTCAATAGCTCCGAAAAGTACCTCTCGCCTTCTGCTGCAGAACCGTGGAACAAGGGGATAGCAGAAATAATGCGTGAGGTGCCATCGGGACTGAACCCGATACCATAGGCAAGACAATGTCCTTCATCAGTCCGCCGGTCGTCTATCTCGTTCGCGGTTCTGATGAGGTCGGGAAACTTGTCAACTGAGTACGCCAGAGTTCCACTCCAAACTGGTTTCTGCTCATAGGTCCTGGAAACAAATCGAGTCACCACACCAAACTGAGCGCCGGCACCTCGGATGGCCCAGAAGAGATCCGAGTTTTGACTCTCTGATGTCATGCAGATCGAGCCATCCGCAAGAACAACCTCTGCTTCCACAAGGTTGTCGATGCTGAGTCCGTAAAGTGGTGTCAAATAACCATGACCACCACCCAGTATCAAGCCTCCAACACCGGTATGATTGACAACACCTCCTACAGTGGCCATTCCACACTTCTCGAGAGCAGAGTCAACATCTGCCCATAAACAACCGCCTTCAAAAGTGACTGTTCTTTTCACAACATCAACATCGACTCTTCGTATCTTTCTCAAGTCGATAACCATGCCTTCACTCGATGAGGCGCCGCTCGAAGAATGACCACCACCACAAATAGTGAGTGGAATCTTGTTTGACACAGCATAGCTGACAGCCATGGACACCTCCTTTGAGTCCGCTGGCATGACGACGACAGCCTAATGAGAAGTGAGCAAGGGCTTACAAAGGACGAATTAGACCTACAGCTCTCTTCACACACGCAAGACTCCATCGCTCGAGGCACTCCTGGTAGTCTTCATCATCCGGTAGTAGCACCTGGCCCCGTACAACTTTATCACGAAGATCGGTAAACTCAGGCATCTTTTGCTGCACAGCGTGAGCAAACAGCATCGAAGAAGAGATGTGGGAAAGTTCCCATCACCCAGACATGGAGTACCCGAGGCAGTTTATAAATCTTTCAGATGTTTCAGAGCTTGCTGCGGTACACTCCAAAGCCGGCCATGTTTGGCCCTCTGTTGGTTGAAATCTGAGACATGTCGTCACACCCTATTAACCAAGATATGGCAATGCCGCCTTCGGATTGATGGGATGTGTCAGAAAACCGATAGAGATGCAGGGAATGGCTGCGGGTACACCCGCATTCGAGAGAACAACAGATGGCATCTCATCCGCACCAATCCTCGTTTCTCACACCTGGCATAACAAAACACCCGTATCTGTCTACGTCGCTCTCGCCTCCAACTAATTTCCCTATTTTCGCATGGGAACTCCCTCCAGCTAGCCATTTCTGAAGTCCTAGAGATGTCTCGAGTATCTTTGTGGTGATAAACCAGTTATCGACTGCTATTGTCATGAAACCTCCCACCATGTGAGTTCTGATGAAGCGAGTGGCACGAGAGCCGTAGCAACTAGGCACAATCGCCGCCAGGGCCCACACCAAAACGCCAACGGTGGCATTCCATACAGACAGAGGAATCTTAAACATGTGGTGCCAGATATCTAGCGACTCTTCCCGACTGCAGACATAACTCGTGGGTGTACGTTGCTGGATAGCCTTGCAATAGATCAAGGCAATTCGTCGAATGCAATGGTACATTGGATCGACTGCAGACACGTTAATAACCCTCTCTGAGCCGGCCGAGTTACTTGAAGGCGAGCTGTTGGCTGAGCTGTCGGCGGAACTCTCCCCTGTACGAGAGACATGTGAAGGAAGTTGGGATATCCACGAATATAGCCGATGTGCATCCATGACGACTTTTTCGGTCTGGTCTATCGCAGCATTCATGCTCAGTTCCCAAACGTGTTGGAAAAGGCCACGGACTTCGTCAAGGATTTGGGCTGTTTGTGGATGGAGCTGGAGCGAGCCTGCACAATCTGCAAAGGACTGCCAACACAGGATAAACGGTGAGTTGAAAGCCGTCTGACAGGGAGGTGGCTGGCTGGGGTCATTGAAAGGATAGTTCGGCTGCCCAAACAGATGGGGTTCAATCTCATGTGTAATCGCCATGGCAGCATCATGCCTAGTCGTGTTTTTCTCTTTAGCAGCGATTCGGTGAAGTATAGCTCAGCGGAACCAAGACTAAGACCGATGATAGTAATGAAAAGACTCACACCAAAATCATCTTGGCAACATAGCCGTGCATACCCAAAGCGTCCAACCCTCCTCTCATCCATACCATTTTCTTTAAACCTTCGATATGATAAGTGAGATCAACAGTCTGGCCCCAGTACCATGAAATGATGACCATTTGCACAACCCCAAGGATAGAGGAGTCGCTGACGTCGCAATTATTTATTCGTTCACGAAGGTATGCGATGACCTTGCCCTTGAGGTTCATGGGCACGGTCTTATTGACTTGACGTGTCTCTGCGAAAAAGCAGGCTGAGGTAAAGAGTGTGATTTGTAGGAGTAGAGGATCCCAGATGGAACGTGAGACGTAGGACTTCATAAATAAGTTACTCGGGTCTGGCGTCCCGTCGACGGAACATTTGAATCGACAAAGTAGTTGAAGATCTCAATATTTGATTAGTAGGTGCCATGGATATTGGCAATGCCGAGCCGAGCACTTACGAGTTCTTAGCAACTCCTTATTTAACATGGTAGGTTCCATCGGCAGAGTGCCAACTTCTGATAAAGGGTGCTCGACAGACACGAGAGCCTGCTGCCCCGATTCTGAGTGGGCGATTGCTTGATCATTTGCAACGGCATTGGGATCCTGTGACACTATGGTGGCCACGGCCAGACGTTTTTGGAATATGGCGACGACATCGCTGTGTGGAAGATCTTCCTGCAATGTCGGATCGTGAAGTGAGTTCGGCAGACTCGTCTCTGTATGAGATGTGCTGTCGTTACCAGACGCCGAAGCTGGGGGCGATATGGTAGACGAATCGTCTGTAGAGTGCGCAAGTAGTCTGGTTGGTAGATTTTCAATGAGAACGATTGCCTCTACGGTATCGGCTGGGTTTAAGTGAGAGTATATACCCTCGTTTTCTGCAAAGACTGGTAGAGGCAACTGCGTGTTGCTTGTTGGAGAAATCCTAACGGAAGATATCAATCAGTATCGAAGGAGCAGTTGAGAGACAAGCCAAGATGCGATTCGTATGTCCCTTTGACTGACCTTCTTGAATGCGTCTGTTCATATATGCATTGAGGTTGTGGAAATCGCCGATAGCAATTAGTGCAGGGCTGATGCTGTGAACACTGCAGCAGCTTCAAGTCAGCAAACACAGCCACTATGATGCGTTCGGCGAACGATCGCCTATGGAGAAATCAGAATAGTTGTGGAATGATTTTGGGAGATCGTGAGAATATGCAGTATTAATTACGAAACATTACGAGAAAATATAGTGGGAATGATGTGAGATGGGAGAAAGGTAAATAAAAAAATAAGACAAAAAAGATGTGTTGGACAAAAGAGGCGAGAGACAAACCCTTTGCTTGCGACGTCGACATTCAGTACAAGATTTTGCTGGACGCTCTAGACGACGTGATGACTGTTGAGGTTGTGAAGGATGAGCCGGCATCTCACTACTCCTTCCATGAGGTTGCATGGACATTGGGAACAGATTTGTCAAGACTCGGGGTAGCGAAGGGAAATGAACAACAAGTGTTACACACTAACGAAGCCTTGGGCCGATGTGCGATACAATCAAAGTCTCGTACCGTACCCGGTCAAACGGTCAAACTACAAGTCTGGCGACCGGGATGGAATAAGAATAATCTAAAAACCCCAAGCATGTATTGGCTGACAATGAACCTGCAGGTCGAGGCCAGACAGATCAGATCAGACAAAGGGGTGTTTGAGGCGGGTGCGCCTGTAAGAAGTAGCAATGGGAAACTGGGAGGCGTTTGCGCACACGCGCGCGGCTGGCCGCAGAAGATATAAAAGTAGATAAATTAGGTTTGTGATGAAGCAAGGCGGAGCGTGATCGCTAAAGCACATGTCGCAGCGCATGCCCCTGTGATTGGGAATGGTAAAACAAGATTGACCTGAGGTAACGCGAAATACTCAGCGTCCGTGGACTTGACGACCTGAAAGATGTCAAGTATAATTGTCGTGAATACTAGGTAGAATCTAGGAGAGTCGGTAAATGGTGATTGATGGAGACGAAAAGCGTCAATGCAATCATTCTCCCCGCATAAAGGGACGGTGCTTTGGCGTATCTAGTGGCTTGATGCTGCTGTTGGTTGTCGTAGGGCATCGAAGTATTCTAATGCTGTTGGTTTGCGTTGAACTGGATTCCTCTCAAAATGCCCAGATTGTTGGTTGTTGGTTGGCTATGTGGGTAGGGATGAGGAAAAGGTGGTGTCTTGGAGGTTGGATTTCTCAAACCGTTTCGCCCGAATATTGTTTCTTGATCCTTTAAATCATGGGTGTCGAAGGACTATCGATTCTTGAGATCCCGAGAGAAGGTTTGATTGAGAGAGATGAAAAGAACTGGTGGGAAATATTGGAAAAGCCCAATGACTAGATATACCTAATGCCACGGCACGGCACTTTTAACATACCTACCCAAGGTAGGTATACCCGTGCATCGATCCTTTATCCCAAGGCTCTCTCACAACTGCCGTCCGTAAATCGGCACGGTAATTGCGCATATGGAGAAGGAGTAACGAACATAGAAAGGATGAGAAGAAAAGTGCAAGGCACTTGCAAGGGGGGGATGGGCAACAAGAAAAGAGAGACAAACACGAGGGTAAAGCAGGAAGGTAGACTAGGTAGGGAACGTAGGTTTGCATATTCTGATGGAAGTGAGGCAAGTGAGGCATGTAATTTGACAAATCAAAGCCAGCGATTCCTAACTTACCCACCACCAGTCTCAACTGGCTGAGCGCCAAGCTTTCCCTATCGAGAGCTCAGAGGCTCTTGCTCTCGTGTTCACGATTGTCGAGGTTGAGCCTAGACCATCATGACATGATCTGTCCTCTTCACGTAACAGAACAAGATCGGCAAAACCATGATCTGAGCCTGGGTTCGGACAATAATAATTCTCCGATGATGTGCAAAGCACATTGATAACACCAAGATCATTGTTTGTTTTCCAAAAAATTGATCAGGATTTTGTGATTCCTTGCTTTATACCTTGTAGCCTAGCCTACCTAGTTGGAGTGGAATTAGTTTCTGCAGCGTTGGGAAAATCAGCTGTTTTGATTGCCTTGGTGAGGAATGAAGTACTGGTCTATGCTTGTTTTGTTTTGTCTTGTCTTGTCCTATCTTGTTTCCTGAGGAGTACAGCACGCTCAGCTGTAATCTGGCTATCTGTATTTCAAGGATGCGATTGGCTGGTAATTCACAGATTAAGTTAATGGGCATATTCTGCGTGATAGATGGCCAGGCTCATCTTCTATCATGGATATCGAACTTGATCAGGTAGGTAATTATTAGAGAATGCCACACAGTCGAATGAAACCGAAGTTCAGGATTCATACACTTGACTTACATTACAAGTGGCCTGTGAATTTGACTCAACATTCCCGCCGCATCTCTGGATCATATCTCTCCACAGCGGCGGCCATGAGATCACACAGAACGAAGTCCCTTACTTAGCAGTAATTTCGCCATGCATGGGACAAGATCTAGAATTGCCCGCACCCTTAGTTTCTTAGGCAACGTCCTCATACTAAGATCTAGATCTCAGTCGAGATCCTGACATTTGAGAACGACCCTCTTCCACCGCTAGTCACACGCTAAGGATTCCACGTTTCCTAGGTCCCGTCCTCCATTGTTACTAGTCATTCTTGCTCAACTGCATTCAATCTAAAGCTATCGGATGTGATGCAGCTGCAAGGTGGCATTGCGGCGATAGAAAGCAATATACTTATTTCCCCAAAGATTGTAGGATATCCCCTTCTAGGCCATCTCTTATCACTCATCTTACTCACTTTCAGAGCCACAGCATCAGTCTTGTATTTCAACATCACGAGGCATGAGAAAGAAGGACTGAGAAAAAGCAAAGATGGAAAAGTAAGCACTTGAAAAGAAAGGAAGGCCTCATTTACTTTTCGTTCCCAACATCTCCTCGGTGTCTAGGTCTAGGTCAAGGCCTAACGTTCCCCCAGGAATACCACCTACGGGCCCAATCTCTCCCAATCGCTGAATTTTCTAACGACCCCCTGACATATCCACAGACCGACCATCTGTTGGCGGGATCTTGCGGGAGGATCTGCTAATCAACTTCGATCAGATCTGGAACGGGCCACTTCTGCAAGTTAAGCTCAAGATAAGCTTCTAATGGAGATGTAGGGTGTAAGCCAGCTTAAACATAGCGGTCAACGGTTCACCTCGTTCCAATCTAGCATAACAAGTATTGCACTAATCGTCTCATTATCAGTTCAAAATATTTACATGCATATATACGTAATAACCCAGTATGGCCCTATGATAGTATAACCGGCCAGACCATTCAAACATTGTATCCATAATCGTGAAAATTGCATCCCAAATGGTATCTAAGGCGTGATAAAAACAAACCCAAACTCAAATGAAGGTAGAGAATAATAACAATTATCTCCTAGCCATCCCGTCTGACACATGCATGTCAAAAACAACTTTTAGTGACCTCGAAAATCGGGCTTCCGGGCCATGTTGACTGGTGGTGGAGGCTCATCGTCGAGGGGGTACGGAGGTGTATTGGCCATCACATGTCCATTACCTTGGTGCGACGCGTGTCGTTGCTGACTCTCCGGTAGTGGTGTCTTGGGCGGAAGCGGAGGAGGTTCAATCCGCGTGGGTGGCGGACCTGCTGGCTTCGATGTTGGCGGTCGAGGATGCTCGTCGGGACTCATAATGGCAATCAAGTCTTGTCCTGATTCAGCCTCTCGATACTGCGCCGGTGTCGGGGCCAATACGACTAGGCGGTCTGCATCCTCAGGACGCAGAGACGGTGCGCTCGCATGGGGGCTATTGCCAACATGACGTGGGTCGATGGAAGGAGGGGAGGAAGTTCGAGCATGGGTGTTCTCAGGAAAGACTCGTTCATTTGAGCTCCTAGGCGAGTTATTGCCGCGGATGTGTAGACTGTCCACCCCGGATTCGAACGATGAGCGGCTCTGAGGGCTGTGTGGCAAAGGCACACTCGAGGGGATGTCTCCGGCAAGCTCGAAAGCCAAAGGCATCTCGAAAGTGCTTGACGAAGACTTGACAAGTTCAGGAATGCCTCGTGCAGCCCGGTCGTGACGAAGCCGAGCCCGGTGGATCTTGGCCAGCTTTGTGGAGATGCCATAGATCATCTTCTGTTCCGCATCCCTGGCCATGTATCGTCGAGTAGAGGTACTAATCTCGCCTAGTCTGTTCCATTCATTCATGCCGAACTCGCCCACTCCAACCTCGACGTTGAGGCGATAGTAGTTGTCGATGCTGACGTTACGCTTTCCGAGGTGCTCTCGAAGCATATACTCATGAATCTTCTCGCAACCTTCGATCTTGGCTATCAACTTCCTTCGTGCATCGGCAAACTCGCCAAGGAAACCCTCGTACCACATCTGGGAATTTGCGTCACTGCCTTTGGGACGGCGACCAGTTCCTACACTAACAAAACAACCCACTTCTCGCCCGGGCCATTCGTTGACCACGGCTTCATCAAGTGTCTCCGGGCTAGGGTTAAAAGTGCCGTTGCCGTCATCATGAAAAATCGACTGGCCGATCTGAATAGGCTTGAAGGCTAAACCGATTGAACAAGTGGCTCTACCAGCCTGCCATATTTTGCAGTCGAATTCGGGGGGTGGCTCGCGACGGGAATCATAAGAGCGTAGCAGCACAGCGGGGGATCCGCGAGGTGAGTTTTTATAGACGGCCGTCACGGCTCTGGAGGGTTGTTAGTGATGGCTTCTGATGTTGCTTTTCTGCAGGGGAAGCTTACGTTTTGGTTCGGTTCTCTCGGCCGTCATACAATCGCGCATTGGGGTTACCGTATCTTGAACTCAAAGATGGCCTAGTCATCTGGGAGGCGGGACTGCGGGCACTAAAGCTCACAGTACTCGCGTTGCTCTGGTTTCGTCTGGGACCTGCGCTCGAGTAGGCCGCAGGATTGAGAGGGCTGACCATGTCTCCGCTGGCGCCATCATTGCCTTCTCTCTCCGAAGCGGTATGCTCGGCGACGCACTGCTTGATTGCCTCTTCCAGTTTACTGGCCTTGAATAGTGTCGAGCGATAGGGAATCCCGGCAATCGTCTTATCGGTCTCAAACACCATACGAGTGAGTCGCACGTAAAGCTCCTTGCATGTCTCAAGGTCGAGTCGTAGGCGACCGAGCATCAGAGCAATAAGACCGCCGGTGCCGGTGCCAACAATAAGGTCAAAGTGATCGCATGGCTTCGGAATCTCGTGTCGTCTAGGAGCGCGGCCTTCGATCTCGACAAACGTTCGGTGCATCAATTCCTGGATGATGATAAACATGGAGTAACCGCGGACGCCTCCTCCATCTGCGCAAAGTGTTAACGGTTATCTAGCAGCTGCAAGCATCAAGGCGGGTCAAGACTTACCGAGTGAAAGTACCCGTAGAGGAGGCCCTTTGGTTGTGTCTTTCCTCCTGACTCCATACGAGTCCATGGGAGCGGGCAGAAAATGGCTGGTAGGCGCTTTGCGCTCGTTGCTGATGTTGCCTGGAGGGGTAGTTGTAAGCTTTTTGAGAAGGGTAGTGTGACAAGAGTGTCAGAATTTGCTGATGAAAGGTGATCAAAAACTAGTGTGAGTCGCTGAGACAGGCTGATTCCGATTTTGTAAGGTAGAAAGACACAGCAAGTCGCGTGCACAGAATTTGAGTCTTGGAAGTTGGCCGTCTTGAACTTGAGGTTGGAGCTGGAGTTCTTGGTTGGGCATGGAAGAAAGTGGGTTAAGTCAAGACAAGACATCCACCAGCCGCTTCAATGGCTAAAGAGTCACTACCACTACGTAAGGCAGACGCTAAGGCCACCTGCATCTGCTTCCCAATGTTCAGGTACCTGTGTGTGGTTCGTCCTGAAGAAGATACAAACAAGAAGCCTACGGAAGTGACGCAACACCTGCCGAACTAGGACGCGAGAGTGCCTGGAGAGACTGGGTTCCGATAGAGCAGGGTTCATCAGTGTTGCTTTAAGGTGCCATTTCAGCGGTGATCCCCGCTGTAGCGTTAACAGTTGACGGCCATGCGATACCACGATAGTATATGATCACCCTTCAAAAGACGCCACACTTTATCTGAGTCGTCATATGATGGCTGGAAGTTTTAATTTTGAGACTTCGAGAAGCAAAGTCGGGTTTTCTCTCAACCCTAACATTCTAATTATTTCGTTCTTTTCCAGTAAACTTCAAACTCTAGGATTTTACGTGTGGATTATAAATACGGAAACACGAACATCTTTGTGGAGCGACAGTGGCTGTGCATTTATATCCGGGCCCATTGTGTATACATCCCATTTCGAAGTCCAAGTAGTGTGTACCTACAGTACATCCTCATCCGCCCGAGAGAGGCCTCTCCAATTCGGGCCTGCTCTTGGCTCCTTTGCCTCGTTCCCCCAGCTTGGTAAAGGCAGGTTCCAACCAGCCAATACCAGTACATGGTGTCGGTATGAAACACTGGGTGGCCTTGTGATTTATTTTTAACAGGAGTAGAAAGTCGCCTCAATTTCCAGACTCCTAACTTACAACATAACTATGGATTACATCCACGTGGAATCAATGTATAACATTAGGGCATTTATATGTTAAAGTCCAACGGCAGCCACAAATCAGCTCTGGAAGTTCCTCGACTTGACCCCTTGCGCTAATGGCTTGTTCACCACTGCCGAATGTCTGAATAGCTTGGCTACCGTGACAGAGTTCTTCGGAAATGTGCTTCGCCACACTGCACTGCCAATCACATTGTACTACCATATCACATACAAAGCCTTACATAACCGCTGGGTTCAAAATCTATCTATGAGTTTCGATACTACTGAGTTGAAGACCGGGAATACCTAGGTATTGAAATGGATACTCAAGCTGCTGACCTTGGTTGTTTATACCTGAGCGACAAGCATCAGGCGTCGAGTTTGACCCTCTTCAGTAACATACATATTCATATATCCATGTATGGGTTTTTTGCTATATCACAGATACGTCCGCGGCTGCCAGTGGACGAGGGTAACATTTTGCACACCCTGTCTTGATTTAGTAGTTGTTCGCAAAGCATCGTCGCCGAAATAAGAGCAATCCTTGACCCCAAAAACAAAGAGCATTTTAATACGAGCTGAGTAAGCCATGGTTTGGCGAGTTGGCTCGTTCACCTGTAATATTCCTTGTGTTTTGATGGCTGGGCAATCGGATCAAGGCTAGGTAGTGAGCGTAAGCACGGCTTGCGTTATCAACTAGATGATGTATAACAGCGTACGGCATGCTTACTATGTATGTATTAACTGCACGACAAACGGGAGCATTGGCCTTGATCCATGCAGATTATGGCCCATTTCCGTTTTGACAGTCTATCTAGACATAGCTCGACCATACTGTAAATACTGAAAGACCAAGAAAAAAGGCAAATTGTCGATGGCTTGGTAAGTGAGCATCTGTATCCGATGTCAAGGAACGCGTCAGCCTCGCATGGCCAGTTTCACTTTGTCGGTTGGCAAGTAAAACTATACAATGAAGAATCAGGTCAGCCGCAATGGGAATGAAGTTGCAAAAACTCATCCAGTTCAAGCCGGAACCACTCTGATTTTGTAGCTGAGATGATTTAGATGGATATGCTTTTCCCGCTTGAAGATGCGGCGTAGCCCAATAACAACATCCACGACAGCCATTGTCCTACCACTAACTTAACAGGTAACCGTAGGCTGAGCCTCTTGAATAAGGTGTGCATCTCCAGTTGGTGTTACCGTCGGGCACGTTCAGGATAAGACCGCTGGACGTCCACTGGTTGTATTCTGTCCTATCATTGCTTGTTCAGCGTTGTGTCGCCTTTGGACAACCGTTAGCCAGAGAGACCTAGACTCGCCCAAACGTTGTTCATGAGCTGTCGCTGCCTCATCTTCAACCGTCAAGACCTTTTTTGGGTGCGCCATCACTCCACATTGCATAATCCAAGGGTGGTATTGCAGATTCACTCACCACTTGTGCTGAATGTAGATGAGGGTTATAGCAGCTATGGTAGACATGATCACTTGAGTACGGCTGCAGTTGGCCGGCGGCCTTTTGTTAAATTGTCACCATCATCGACCAGAGACATGATTTCAGGGTCCTTAAACTTCAATCCCAGTCACTATCGGTACACGAGTGTTCCAAATCGTGGCACAGCGACAGCTGAGATTGGGTTAGTCGTGCGGTAGCGCATCTTTGCCCGCCATGGTTGTGATGGTGGACAGAGGGGATATGGCCAGTCAAGTTGGAGATTGGCTCAAGCCTGTCATCAGCCGGCTGTGTTATGCGTTGTGCGTGCGTGAGAGCCTTTGAATTTGTGGAATGGGCGGCCGAGTGTGATGGCTTACTTGATGGATTGTGAGCTGGCCATCTTTGTTTATTTGTGCCTCTTGAGTACTCTTCCCCTCTTCTTCTGTGATAAAAAAGTGACTTTTTGCAAGGTCCTTGTGGGGCGGCCAATTGTTGTCGTCTAGAACTCGAGACCATCTCGGTAGTCTCGCTGATTAGGAGAACACAAAACGTTCTGACAACAGATCAAGATTGGATAGCTGATTGTACAGTGCACGAGTTTGCCTTGTAGTCTGTGGCCTATTAATCAATAGAATTCATCTGCACTATACTCTGTGCCATCATCATAAAGAGATGCCATGCTCACTCTAATCATCGAGGCGACGACCTTGAGGAGAGGCTGAAATGAGGAGGGAGAAAAAAGAGGCCCCTCAGTTGTCCCTTCTCCACTTATGCATCTGTTCTGTGGCTCTTGTCCCATCGTTCCCAATTCTTACCACCTGCCGTTGTTTTTCTCCCCCCACCTTGCTGGAAGGAAAGCCCCAGTTTTGTTGTCCCCTCGGCTATCTACCAATCACGAAGAAGTATACACTCCACATCCACTGTCGAAACTCCAGGCCGCGCAGCCTTGCCGAGCCTTGGACCCCCCAAATTGGTGTTGTAGCTGCTTGTGCCAGCCTTATTCCCTCTTCCTCTCTTCTCTCCTCTACGACTTTTACTTCCACCAAGTTTGGCCCTTCAGAGCACTTTTCTGTGTTCCAATCTTGTTCCCATTGTATCGACCCATTCTCTTTCCCTTCTGGCGTTGTCCAAAATTTCTCCTTCTTCTTTATATTCACCTGTGTCTATTTTCAACCAGATATTTGCTTCCACCATCTGAGGGAGCTTACTATGCTGCCCATGTTCAAATCTTACGACTAAAAAGAATTGCAGCAACCTCGACAATCCGGACCTGTTATAGCCCTGTAGAACTTTTCTGTTAACTATTGCTACTTGTTGGCGCTCTGCTTGTATCAATGCCTCTCGGCCACTGTATCTCCAGATAACCACCCCACGTCCGATCGCCTACAACGTCTCTGTCGATGGAACCATCAAGCAAGAAGCGAAAGCTGGCCCCGAAGGTCAATGCAGCCGCCCCCAAGACCCAGCCTGCGCAATACCTACATGAATCAGTCAGCTTTCTCTCCCGAACCTCCTGATCAGACCACGTCAAACTAACGTGAGCTCCTGTACAGCCTCAACAGCACTATACCGCCCAAGAAGCTCCTCCCCTTTCTGAACGCCATGATTTCGAATCATTTGCCCGGCACCTCCAGGATGCTGCCATGCTGATCCAACGCCAGACGGAGCGCCACCCTTATACTGATGTGTCGGTTTTGCTGTTGAGGTGGGAAGAGAACGACGCGATTGATGAGGATCTTGTAGCCCTTGAGCAAGTGTTCCAGAAGCAATACAACTTCCGCACCGAACGGTGGGCCATTCCCACCGTTCCCAATCCCAGCATTAAGTTGGGGGTTCAGATGGCTTCCTTCCTTGATAACTCCAGAATCAACCATCTGCTAATCGTCTACTATGCTGGCCATGGCTATGTAGGATCAGATGGCCAGCTGTTTTGGGCCTGGTGAGTAGGCTGTTGTCTTGGATGTGTCCCGCATATTCCTCTGACAGCCTCTTGATAGCAATGAACGGGAAGATGCCGCCAAATTAAAGTGGGATGGAATCCGATGTCTGTTCGAGGATGCCCAGTCAGACATTCTGCTACTCCTTGACACATGTGCAGTACCGGACCCTCCAATGGCTGGCAGCCACGGCATGAAGCAAGCAATTGCTGCATATACACCAGACAAGGGCCCATCCGAGGCTTCGGATCGATCATTCACAGCTGCACTGACTGAGACGTTGCGTAAGATGAGTAGTGGGCGGCCTTTTACTGCGCAAAGACTACACGAAGAATTAGTTTCTCAAAGGCAGCAGGAACTTGCCCATGGGTCTCGAGTGGCTAATGGCAACACCAACGCTTCGTCACCGCCTTCGCACATGCCTATCTTCATTCCGTTGACTGCGGGAAAATCGCAATCTATCAGTCTTGCGCCGCTTCCGCATACTCCGCATGCTGCCTCACAGAATGGAGCTGATTCAGACAGTCAAGGGGTTCGCGATCGTGAAGATCAACTGATCGACCCGGAATCAGTAGTTGACCTTCGATTCGAAGAACACCGGGTGCTTGTCTGCACGACCTTTGTTGGTGACGCGAGCCCCGACATGTCCTTCTTCTCCCAATGGCTTCACAACACGCCTCCTCTGGGTGTGCAGATCGCGGTTGAGGGCATGTTCCTGGGACCTCCTACTATGCTTCTCATCTCTATGCCTCACTCCATCTGGAACGTGGTTCAACATGACAAGGTATGCTGCTTCTTAGGGTACATCAGTTCCCACAACATGATCCATCTATACCACAAGCTTGTAGGATCATCCGACATCAAACCTTCAGCCAAGGAGGTCGAGGATGGGCGCATCTTGTTGGAAGCTAGGGATCATGTAGTAAGCACCCCTGCGCGCACTCGTCGGGAGGAGGGACATGAGCATTCATATCATTCTTCCGCTCCGCGAGAAGCCCCTAGCTCGATTGACCGCAGTGATTTCCCACCACAGACCAGTCCCACCGCAGGATATGCTTCTGCAAATGCTGCGGCTGCTCATCCAAACCCGAAGAACGATGTTGAGGATTCGGCAGAGATGCAGGAGGCCGCCGAACAATTAAAGGCCCTCAGCCATGTCCGTCATCGAAGCGACGAGGCCACTCCGAGTGCAGGCCGCACCCGGACCAATCTTCCCGACTCCGGCCCCGAGATTAGGTCTGACTCCCGACTACACGACACAGCCAGTAGCGCTCTCGACGACTCTGCCATGTCCTTGGACTTCAAAACTGGCTCAACCCCAAGATCCAAGGCACCTCGGCGGTCTTTGCCCAAGCACGACACGCGTTGCAATTTCTGCAGCCACGCCCCCTTCAAAGATTCGTCATCTCTACGGAAGCATATCGCAGCTGCTCATACAAGACCCTTCCCGTGTGCCTTTTCATTTGCCGGCTGCACTAGTACATTTGGGTCCAAAAATGAGTGGAAACGACATATCGCATCACAGCATCTTTGCTTGCAGTACTACCGGTGTTCATCGTGCCCTCAGAGTGCTGCTGAAGGTAAAGGGAATGAGTTTAACCGCAAGGATCTGTTTACGCAACATCTCCGTCGCATGCATGCGCCTTTCCAAATTAAGAGGGCAATTGCCAAGGGAGATAGCAAATTGCAAACGGATTGGGATACACATGTCAAAGAAATGCAGCAGTCTTGCTTGGTCCAGCGCCGATATCCACCTCAGAAATCAGCTTGTCCAAAGTCAGACTGCCAAACCATTTTTGAAGGCCCAACCTCGTGGGATGAGTGGACTGAACATGTTGGACGACATATGGAGAAAGGAGAGGGTGGCAGGCTAGGTGTTGACCAGCTTTTGGCCCAGTGGGCATTGGATGAGGGTATCATTGAACCCAAAGGCGATGGTGAATACCGTCTATCAGCCAGCAATGGTACAGCAACCGGTTCTACGGGTGGCAGTGGAGGAATGCCGTCAACGGTGGAACATAAGGAGACTCTACCTCTGTCGACGTTAGAGAACTCACAGACTGACGAGTCGCCAGCAGTGGATTCAAAGTTTACGACGGAAAAGATGGAGGTTGATACACCCTGAAATACTGAAAGACAGGATGTCCGGCAACGGACGTGTCTTTCGATTTCTGGGCACGGCCGTTTGAAATATGGAACAACGATGACACGAAGTATATGAAACGTTTGAGCATTTGTTTTCTAGCGATATCGCCCAGTCGCTCGCTAGACGGATTAGGTCTTGTTTTATAGGCCTTGGGATTGTATAGGCGTTGTTAGCACGATCACAGCAAACATCAAGTAAGGCGTAGGTTCGGTAGAAAGCAAGATAAATAACTGAAAAACAGCAAAAGTAGGACAAAACCAGTGGTCCATGAGTATGGTCTAGAAGCATTGAATAAAACTAGTGACAGAATATGGATGGTCATAGACTGGTGATTTGCTGCTCTTTGGCGCCTGTCAACTGTGACCCGGACGCCTTTGGCACAAGATTATTCGGTAAAACAATGTTCCGCCGTCGAACAAGACAGCCAGCCTTCGGCCTCAACTCCACCCTGAACGCCAGACTAAACCCAAAGCAAGTGCTCATTCTCGAGTAGGTTAAGACACCGTTTCGCTTTATCATTTGCTCCAGACCCGACCTGCCGGGTAAACAGAACATGAGCTTTCAAACACCACCAAATCAGATACTGTACGATTCTTCGCAACCGCCGCCCTCTTCTCCCGCGCCTGTCCCATCGCCGTCCACACCTTCTGGTCGTCATTATCAGCCCCCCCAGCAGCAACAACAACAACAACAACATCCAGGATTTGGACATCATCAGCAGCAACAATTACAGCAACAGCAGTCGCAGCAACAACATAGCTTCGGAATGATGAACGGGATAAATGGCAACATGGCGGCTGGCATGCCTGTGCCTACACCTGCTGGCCACCAGGCCGAGCTGAATTATATATATGGCATGGTAGAGGAGCTTAGTCGCCAACTAGCTGAGAATCGAAGAGTGACGGAAGACATCGTCAGCGGGCTGGGAAGAGTGAGGGATCGGGCTCGAGCCCAGAGAGCGACCAACGAGCAGATCATCAATGGTGCTGCAGACAGTATTAATGGTTCGTGCTTGTAGGATGTGTTTTCTCGAATACTGTGCTAACATTGCGATCTCGACAGAGCAAGAAGAAAATCTCGACGCTCTCATTTCTCTTCTTTCCGAATCTCTTGAAAAAGCCAAGTTCAGTCGCGATGCGAATGCGAAGCTCTTATCTCAGTACGCAAACGCGATGGCCAACCTACTCCGTCAATTCCACGAATACAAAGCAAAACACGTCTCTGATGTCGCAACTTGGCACCGTTCCTACCGCAAACAGCTTTCTGACGCGCGCGACGAGAACGCTCGGCTTCGAGAGCAAATTTGGCAGATGCAGGCACATGCTGGTCGTGCCAATGAATACCTGCGCAACTTCAGACAAAAGTATGACGACGATGAGGCGCGTAGAAACAGAATCGTAAAGGAGAAGGCTATGCGACAAGAGCTTAGGTTCTGGAAGAGAATGGCTATGCCGGAGTTGGAAGAAGATGACCCGTATTGGAGTGACGATGACGATCTTATCGACCCAGCAGAGAAGGAACGATTGCACGATCTGGAACTTAAGATGGCTCAAGAACAGCTCGACTGTCAAGCTGAGGATAGCGATGCCCAGGGTCACCCGCCATCGCTATCCATGCCAGGGATGGGAACCATGGGTATGATGGGCGGGATTGCGATGCAGAGAGAAGACTCGAGCGCAGGACACATGCCACCTCGGCCGTCGAGTGCGGCGTCTAGTACTGGGTCAACAGGCCAGTGATTGGGTTGATGAGGAAAATGGACAGGAAAAGACATGAAACTTGAATTTAGCGATACCCGGGTTTGGTTGTATTTGTAGGCATGACGGGGTAGGAATGGTATTTAATGGGGAGCATTTGGTATACATCTTTGAAGGGCACGCATCCATTGTATATATCAAGGTGACTCTAAAAGCATCTACAGAAAGGGAAGAAATGAGATTATTCTTTCTTCCTGAGAACACGATCACTGACTTGATGAACTAGTATTAATTTTGCTTAGCAAGTCCTGAGAAACGACACCTTGAGATACCTATTGATACAATGCTCTATAATACACATCCATAAGAAAATTGAATCCGGGCGTCCATCACCCAATAAAGGTCAAACTGTGATTCATTTTCCAGACCTTTCATAAATCTCAGTAACCGCTTTGCTCCTTGCGATTACCGCCTTCGCCATCACCGCTTCCTTCACCTCTAGCCTCCGCCGCCTTCTCACCCGCCTCCTGGATATCTTTGTCATCACCTCTCAGCTTTGCGAAATAAGCCTTAATATCCTCTGCGCCGATAGCCTGGCCGCTGTTGGCAAATTGCTGAAAGAAGGGCTTGAGCTGCTCCTTGAGATGGTTGTAGGCCATGACGCCCTCGATGGCGCGTACGCGGTCTACGTTGCGCAGAGCACTCTCGCCGCGCTCGAGAAGGGAACCGCTGCCGCGGGAATGGCCGTCGGCGTCTTGTTGGGAACCTGCCTCTGACAGCGGGGGTTCGTACACTTCCTCCTCCTCGAGAAGCTGAGGGTGTGGGTTGAGGAGGGGGTAGCATGAGGGACAGCGGCAGAAAGAGTCGCGGAAGGATTCTTTGAGAAAGAGGGAGAATTGGCCATGGGGAGGGGGTGGAAAGTTTTTGAGCTTGCAGGATTTTGTGATGTCTTCTGGAGTAAAGTCTTGAGGTACCTCACTTGTAGATTGATTTTCTGGAGCCGGAACTGGTGATTTAGCAGAGATTCCTGTGGCGACTTCGTCCTTGACGCGCTTGTTGTCTGTGGCATCTCCGCCGGCTTCAGCTTTTCGCTTTCGTGAGGCATCACCAGCAGTCTGCTCTTTGTCGCCGGATGTGTTCGCTTGGGAAGCTAGCTCAGCCTGGTTTGTGAAGACGGCAGGGAGAAAACCAGATGTCCCGGCATAGCGCTTGATCCAGGGGTTGGCATCAACACACTTGTAGCATAGAAAAGCTTCGAATTCATCTTCTTCAGGGAAACCAGGAGGCATAGGAACTTCATCGTCATCATCGTCCTCAATGGCACTTTCTTGCTGTCCATTCTGGTTGGACTCTTGCTGGTCTTCGTCACCCTCCGAGATGATTGGGAGAGGCTTCTTCTCGTCGGTTGCCTTGACAGGCTCCTTCTTTGGCTTCTCCATCTTTTCAAACCAATTGGGTCCCATACCAACAAGGCAGCCCGGATGGTACCAGTCTTCGCCGCAACCACCTGTTTCGGTTGTACCTAGACCAAGACATTGGAACATGGTACCTTTCTGTTGAAAAGGGTCGTAGTCACACTCGCAGCCGCAGAAGCGATTGCGAAAGTTGTGGTTATATCTGTTGTTGACATCGGGCTCCTCAGAATGCACGCCTTTACTCTTGGTCTCTTCGTTGAGGCGAAGGGTACATGGACTTTTCGAGACAATGCGTGTAGTACCGCAATCACATGTAAAATTTCGCTTCTGGAAGATCTCAACCAGTGTGTGTTCGCCATGACACTGAATCGAACAAGCATAACACACGCCAGCGGGAGTCCAGCTATCGGTAGAAGTCTTGGGGGCAGGGTTGCATGTTAGGCATGCGAAAACGGCTTGTCTGAGAGGGCCAAGAATTTTGGTACAGGATTCAATGCTCTAGATGTGTTGTTAGCATTCGTGTTGCGAAGTGGCAGTTCGGTAACGTACGTAAGGGAGAGCTTCGCGCGCATCAGCTTCGAGGAGTTCTTGGCTGCGGATGAATCTGGACAGAGTCAGTAATTGCGCACCAAGATATTCGTCATGTAGATGCAGATGCAACTTACTCAGCAGCTGTCTGAGACTCTTCGGACGTTTGCGAATTTCCAGAGAAGCTATCTTTACGCGCAGGAGCTTGTTGAGGCTGCTCTGTAGCTGGCACCGATACAGAGGAAGCTTCGGTGTTCATTTTGCGCCGACAGAATTACGTCGCACTCGATGAAAGCAATTGTTGTGGTGTGTAGAATGATGTAGAGGTAGAGCAGGAAAGTATTACGGATGAAAACAAGTTTCCGGTGGTATTATTGAATTGAGGTGATGAGTTGAATGATGGTAGGTTAAGTTGTGCTGACAATGGTTCAATCGAAGATGGTGCCCTTGACCTGGCGCTGGAGCTTGCACCAGCCACAGCGAAAGAAATATTTGAGCAGATGCACTAACGAAAATTGAGCCTAATGCTTTGCTTATTGTTTCACCCATGTCCCCTCCATCTTCTATGTCATCTCTTCAAACCACTTTACGCGTCCCCTGGCCGTAAAGCAGGCACCAATCAATTAACGCGTCAGTCGCGTTTTGGTACACGAAATTACCCCTTGTCACGGCCTCCACTTGGCTCCCCTCGTTTCCCTTCCAACAATCTTGTCGATTTAGCCCCTCGATTTTGATCAACACTCTTTGACTCTATACACACAATTGCCTTCAATTTTGTTGCGCATGCCCATCAACTTTGAAGATTCTGAGTTGTTATCATAAAATCACAAATCATGAGGTAAGTCGATGCTGGTTTCTGTTTACTTATTTGTGCCGCTGTTGTAGGAACGTTGTTATGTTGACTTCCCCGTCTGTAGTTCCCCTCTCAGGAGTGCTACTGGGTTCCCCTCCAGTCGCAAACGATCACGGACCGGTGGCAGCGATGCCGGAACTCCCTTACCTCCGGGATCCAGTCCCATGATGCCCTCATCACCACCTGATGTCTTCAACCAAGGTGCTGATGACGAAGACGACCTCGAAGAGGATGCCCAGATTCAGGACGATATCGACGACATTGATGAGATGGCCGAAGACGACGTCGACCTGTTCCGTGAAGGTTTCGAGGCCGACTACAGAGATAGAGAAGACGACGTATACGAGGGCATTGATATCGATGATGAGGGTGATTATGGAGATATGGATCTTGCCGCCCGACGACAGCTAGAGGCACAACTCAACCGAAGAGATCGAGAGGTTGCACGTCGCCAGCGTATCCCCGCTGCGTTCCTCCCGGGCGACGAGGACGAGGCCGACATTGACCTTACCGCTCAGCCCCGACGACGCCGTCACCACTACGATGAAGACCCTGACGAGATGATGGACACTGATATCATGGCTGAGGAGCTCTCCTTGGAAGCTCTCGGTGATGTCAAGGCCGCCAACTTGACCGAGTGGGTGTCGCAAACTTCAGTTCAGCGAACCATCAAGCGAGAGTTCAAGGCTTTCCTCACTTCCTACACCGATGCCTCGGGCTCATCAGTCTATGGTAACCGCATTCGAACTCTTGGTGAAATCAACGCAGAGTCCCTTGAAGTTTCCTACGAACACCTCTCAGAAAGCAAGGCTATTCTAGCGTATTTCCTGGCCAATGCTCCATCTGAAATGCTCAAGCTTTTCGATGAGGTTGCTATGGATGTTGTGCTTCTTCACTATCCTGACTACGAGCGCATTCACTCGGAGATTCACGTGCGTATCTTTGATTTGCCAGTTCACTACACTCTCAGACAACTTCGTCAATCCCACCTCAACTGTCTGGTCCGAGTCAGTGGTGTTGTTACTCGACGTTCTGGAGTTTTCCCTCAGCTCAAGTATGTCAAATTTGATTGTACTAAGTGCGGTGTTACGCTTGGACCCTTCCAACAAGAGTCCAACGTTGAAGTCAAGATCACATACTGCCAGAGTTGTCAGTCTCGTGGCCCCTTCACACTAAACTCGGAGAAGACGGTCTACCGTAACTACCAGAAGCTCACACTTCAAGAATCCCCTGGCACTGTTCCTGCCGGTCGATTGCCCCGACACCGTGAGGTCATCTTACTATGGGATCTCATCGATAAGGCCAAGCCTGGAGAAGAGATTGAAGTCACCGGTACTTACCGCAATAACTATGATGCCCAACTCAACAACCGTAATGGCTTCCCCGTTTTTGCGACCATTCTGGAAGCCAACAATGTCATCAAATCCCATGATCAGCTGGCTGGCTTCCGCTTGACAGAGGAGGACGAGCATAATATCCGCAAGCTTTCTAGGGATCCCAACATCGTCGAGAAAATCATCAACTCAATGGCACCCAGTATCTACGGACATACAGACATCAAGACGGCTGTGGCGTTGTCTCTGTTCGGAGGTGTTGCCAAGACGACAAAGGGTCAGCACCACTTGAGAGGCGACATCAATGTACTGCTGTTAGGTGATCCCGGTACAGCCAAGTCCCAGGTCCTCAAGTACGTTGAAAAGACGGCCCATCGAGCAGTGTTTGCGACTGGTCAGGGTGCCAGTGCTGTCGGTTTAACAGCGAGTGTTCGCCGCGATCCCCTCACAAGCGAATGGACATTAGAGGGTGGTGCGCTTGTGTTGGCTGACAGAGGGACGTGTCTCATTGACGAGTTTGACAAGATGAATGACCAAGATCGAACGTCTATTCACGAAGCTATGGAACAGCAGACAATTTCTATCTCAAAAGCCGGTATTGTGACAACTCTGCAAGCTCGATGCGGCGTAATTGCAGCAGCTAACCCTATCGGGGGCCGATACAACTCGACGATTCCCTTTTCCGCCAATGTTGAGCTAACAGAGCCTATCTTGTCTCGTTTTGACATTCTCTGTGTTGTCCGTGACACAGTCGAGCCTGAAGAGGACGAGCGTCTTGCGCGTTTCATTGTGGGCTCGCATAGCCGCAGCCACCCCTCTACTCAGCCTGTACAGGATTCTATGGCTGTTGAGCACGATACACAAGACGAAACCCAGGAGACCCAAGCTCCCAGCAAGCCTCAGGGTGATATCCCTCAGGAATTGCTCCGAAAGTACATCCTGTATGCCCGGGAACGCTGCAGTCCGAAGCTGTACCACATGGATGAAGACAAGGTTGCTCGACTATTTGCCGATATGCGACGAGAGTCATTAGCAACGGGTGCTTACCCCATTACGGTATGTTGATATGTACGAAGCTGTGGAATTGTACATTCTAACATTAAATTGTAGGTGCGTCATCTGGAAGCCATCATCAGAATCAGTGAGGCGTTCTGCCGCATGCGTCTATCGGAGTACTGCTCATCAACCGATATTGACCGAGCCATCGCTGTAACGGTTGACAGTTTTGTGGGCAGCCAAAAGGTGAGCTGCAAGAAGGCTCTGGCTCGAGCTTTCGCCAAGTACACCCTTGGAAGACCAGGTAGTCAGAAGAAGAGTACAGGCAACAACCTAGCAAGGCGGCAGGCAGCTGTGGTAGGATAATCGGTTGAAGACTTCAATTTTCTGTTCAAGAGCGATGATGGTATGAAGGATGACTTTGGGTTGGATGGACTGGAACTGGGAATGGGCGATATGGTCAGAGGAAAGGGGCGGCTAATGAATGAGATGTACAATGTACTAATACAAGAACTGATGCGTTATGGTCATGGCGTCGGGGAAGGGGCTGTTGATGCTGTACTTTGGTGAAAATGCGTTGTAACTTGCTGTTATACATTCGTTTCCTTCGCGTCTGTTGCGTGCTTGCTTGCGTACATGTGTGTTGACAAAGACTCATCCTAGTTGTTGCTATGACTGATGAGTAATGACCCATACATAGTCCAAGCCTTGATGAGATGGGTCTGGCAGGGAGGGTGGCTATGCATCTATACAGGGGTCCCATAGAATCAGATTTCTGGACTATTTCTATTTGGGAGCTCCACGACGGACATTTAGTGATTGTGCAAAAAGGATGTGGAAAAGCAACCAGTTCTTGATGCCAGGGTTTAAAAGAGTGTGTGGAATAAAAGGCCAGTTGGTGCTGAGCTGAGAGGGTTGGCTTGGCTTGGCTTGGTGTTGGCAAGAGAAGTAGGGAGGCAGGGAGGAAGGATTCGGGATGCTACAGGCTTTGTGGATCGACACTTTCATGTCAGCAAGCACATGAGGGATTCACTTGGGGGCGAAGCATGGGTATAACCGCATAATTAAAGAAGGTGTGGCTAGTTTCGGTGGTTGAAAAAAGGCGGTTTGGTTGTGGGAGAAGTCTGACATGAAACGGTTGGGTGCGTTCCTTGATGACTATCCCCGAATATACTAAATTTTCCTGATAGGCTACCTACCTATTGAGTTGAAGTAGGTCCCGGCAGTGCTACAAAATTGTCGGTATATTTCTACATCCACTGTATTTCTATTCGTCGTCTTGTGTGATTACCTATGGATTTAAGGATCAGATACCCTGGCAAAGAATGGAAGCCGATCCCTCCAAACTGGTCTAGTTCGAGTGTAATGTCAGCGGGCTTCTCAACTTGGGACGTATGTGGCCAATCCTTTAATACAGTTGGATCGGCTAGTAACATGAACTGGGACCTGAGCATGGCCGCTCTGTGAAACTATTTTTGTTCAGGTTCTTTTTTCCCTTCTCTGAAGCCATTGATCATGGCGCTGGAGAAGAAGCTTACGAGTTCATGAGTCTTGATACATACAGTACTATGAGATGGCAAAGCATGGTATGGCATGATATATTGATAAGCGGTGATCCTGAAGTTTTGAACGTGGAGAACCTAGACTACTCCTTTTTTTTTTTTTCGTTCAGCCCTGTAGTAATCAGGTTGAGCATTCCCACTTGACTATCCTTGCCTAAAGGCACAGCCCTTGGTGATATTCAAAAAACACCCTTGCTTGATATTATTTTCGTCTCTTGGTTATGTACCTACCTAAGTACTGAACTGCAATACTCTGCTGTTGCCACTGCCTCGAGATCCACTGCCGCTGACAAGCTCCTTCCTTGCAACAAACCAACTGAACTGGCCTCTCTCTCCCTCCTCCCTTGCCAACGCACTGTCCGCAACCAGGAGAGGAAGGGAAAAAAAAGAGACACAAGCTGTATACAACCCGCTGTGGTCAGGAAGGATTCCTATTTCTTTCTACCTTGCCCCATCATTTTCATACTCCCTCTCTGTGTTATTTTTTCAAGTTCACCGAAACAACATTCCGAAACCAACCGTTTCCTTTGTTCTTTTGCGTCAGGACCGCCTCTTGAACCTCATCCATCCGTTTTCGGTCGCTTGTTTGCTACTCCCCGTCGACGTCAGGTGTTTCACATTTTTCGTCTCTCGTCATTCTTGAACTATTCCTGTGACAAGCCTCACCATTAGAACAAAGACAGACGGACAGGGAATCCAATCCACCAGGGGGGGTGTGGTACCGTGACTGGATGGCTTAGAGCTCGGTTCTTCATTCTCTCTTTTCTTTTCCCCCCCAGCAAAAGCGAACTGCATTTATCAAAAGCAGATTTTCCCAATTGAGCAGTGGAAGGATCAATTCAGGTTACTTAAAGTCGGAAAAAGTGCTTTGTTTACAAGATGGCCGATCCTTCAAAGCCTTTAACTGGCTATGATAACGACCAGTTTGTCTCCAACCCCCAAAATACTTATTCTTCAATTCCAGAGGTGTCTCCTTCTTTGAGACCTTCGCCTCTTGGTTTGTTTCGAAGTAGTAACGGATATCAGCCAATGTCTTCAAGTGCATCCCACGAAATGGCCGACATGGACAGTTCAAATACTCAGAGAGGGTCTGGACTCGGCATCTCATCGACGAGAGGAGTCGATGAACCCAGCCCAATTTCTCCAGCGTCTGTGGGATCTGGATCAAATTCACAAGAAACGTCAAAAGGAACATATCAAAGTCTTCCGAATCCTTCAGCTGCTTCTTCTTCTGCCGTGTCGCCGAATATAGCATTGCCGTCAGGACATCCTCCAGCCACCTCACCTTCGCAGACCGTCGACTCATGGGGAACACCAGAACCGTTTTCGGAAATCTGGGCGCCATCAGTACCCAATGCCAACAAAACCTCGAGATCCGACACGCCCATCAAGTCTGGTCTACTGAAAACTGTTCCTGAATCGCATGATCGTGAGTTGGATTTCTCAGAGTCGGATACTGTAGGGAAAGCTTTACCAGGGAACTCAGTCCCGAGGGCAGACGCGATGGACGACGACTACGACGACAATGCTTTTTATAGGAAATTCGGTAAGCAATCTTTCTTAAATGTTGCGAGTCCGTTCTAACAGATACCAGCTGAGCCGCCGAGTTATTGTTCATCTACACGAGATATTCACCAGAGTAGGAAGACATGGCTATCTATTACTATTTATGTCCTCTCTGTATACTCAACCGTTATGAGCGGCATTTGGCTGGTCGTCGCTATTCTTCAACCCAGATGGGGTCATGGCATCTCATCACGTCAAGGACTCGCACCCTCTACGGCTACGATCCTCTCAGCACTTCTTGCAAAAACTATTGAAATGTCCTTTGTAACGGTATTTATCTCGTTCCTTGGACAAGTCCTCACCAGACGAGCTTTTATTCGAAAAGCTCAAGGCATGACCCTGGCCGAAATGACGATGCGTAACTGGGTCATCCAGCCTGGTTCATTGATCACACATTTCGAAACATTACCATCAACCTCCATGACTCTGCTAGGTGCCTTGTCCCTGACGGCCACCTTTGCTGCAGCCTTCTATACGACAGCCTCAGATGCCATGTTCTCTCCAAAGTTGAAGTATGGTGTCTGGGAGCACAAAGAGCTGTCTGGCATTGTCCGCGCTTCGTATGCTAACGCACAATATGTTTCATATGATTGTGCTTCGCTCTTTGATCTTGAGGATGACATCCATGCTGCCGAATCATGCATGAATGTGCAGTTCTCGGGACAATCGTACCGAAATCTTCTCAACTTCATGACCACTTGGACCGATATCAATGAGAATAGCACCACCGTCGGCAACGATCTCTCGAAGCGGCCTACCGGAAACACACTTCTCTTTGACAACACTACAATGACATCGACTTGGATCGAGACCCAGCACGGCAATGTGACAGCAAAGCATGAGGAGACAGGCTGGATCATCAACAACGTTACTATGGCTATGCCTCATCCTGGAGTCTATGGTGCCGCTACATCCAAGGAGAACGGAATCCTGCAGCCGGATGACCTGGCCGGTGTTGGTGAGTATGCAGTACGAGCCGGCGTTGTTTCGCCTGCCATCAATGTCATGTGTGTCAGTTTGGATAAGGAGGAGATCGCCCCTCTGGTGTATACTGAGTGGCCGAACAGTCTTACCAACGAAACAGGCCAGGGCGACCAAGTGTCAGGATGGTCGGGGTGGGAGGGTGAAGTGCCGCCGCCAGTGGATGACGATGGGAAAGAACAGTACTTGAACAGAACACGTGTTGATGATATTTTCGAGTGGGGGCCAGAGTATAAGAGAAGGCCACCTGTGTTCCAACTCGTACGTAACCAAGAACTTCTCCGAATGACGAGATCTGGCTGACTTGATATCAACAGTATCCAAACACCTACAACCTGCTCACTAACGGGAACGTCATTGGCTCCGATTCCATCTACATGCTTGGCAAATCACCGGAGAAAAACTATACCCTATGTCAGCTACGATCGTGGGTTTCTCCCAACTGCTCCACCGAGTTCAATATTTCAGGAACAGCTGGAGCGAGCATGAAGGCTCACTGTGAAGACCCCAACGATGAGAACAGCTACTTGCGGTCTTTTGAGCCTGACCAAGGCTGGTCTCCCCCTTCCTTGGATTGGCGGGTAAGTGACACATCGTCCTCTCATGAATTTTGTCGGCATGGCAATACTAACACCAACTAGTGGCTCGCTGACCAGTGGCGATTGTCAATGGATCTGAACGGCGGTTCGGTCAACAACAACGCTTCGAATGCTCGTATCCTTACCCAACTGGCTCTCCATGAGCCCAAACTTCCTTCTAAACTGCCTTCTATGGCGGAGGCCGTAGCCGTATACGCGAGCGCCCTCATTGTTTTATCATCCATTGACACCCCTTTTGTACATTACTGGGACATTGATCCAGAAAGGAGCATGATTGTTGATGGTCCAGGCGCGCTGCAGCCGTTCAACGCGAGTATTATAACTCAACAGTATACATCAGGCCACACTCAGGACTGGCAGAATATCTTCTACGTTGTCCTTGTTCTCGTCTTCGCCATCAACCTATTCTGCCTGTTTTACTTTATCATGCGGTCAGGCATGGTGACGGACTTCACTGAACCTCAAAACTTATTCACTCTTGCCGTCAATAGTCCACCGAGCGGGATGCTTAATGGAGGCTGCGGAGGAGGACCTGAGAAGAGACATCTCGTGGTGCCCTGGCGAGTGGCGTATGCTCAGAGCGCGAACCATTACTTTTTCGAAGAGACGGGAAACGACACGAGTCAGATGGATCGTGGAATCACAACGGCTAGAGACTTGAGAGATAAATCCAGGGTGAGTAGCTACAAGAGGTTGAGCTCAAGCAAGGGATGGTTGTAAGGTGACGGTCAAGGTAACAAGGCAGGTTGCATTTCGGCTATATACATTGGGCATAGGTTGGCGTTGTCAGAACATGTTGGTAAAAGCTGGATTTCCATGCATAGATAATGAATGTAATAGAATAGATAGATACTCCGGAGTGTTGTCGAGAAAGGCTCTTCCGGTTGCTCCTCTTTGGAGAATGCTAATACTTGGTCTAACAACTCATTGACCCACCCTAAACATGTCCATATTCCTGTTCAATGACTTAATATCCTTACACTCGTGTTCCTGATGTTCCACTCTAATATCTGCTTGTAAAGTTTTGACATGAAACGAGTCTCCTCCACATCCAGTAGGAATTGATGCTCTCTCCGATTGGCAATCATGATGTTGTCGTTGCTTCATACGAATTCGGCATCATAGGCAAGAATTCTGGCTTCTTTATTCACCATGCACATCAGCAATTGCGAGCAGAAAACAACACGTGTTACTAAGTCCCGATCCAATATCATAAGAATCATCCAACGTCCAAAGTTACATCCACAAGCTCAAACAAAGCCTCTCATTTCTTCTTCGTATCCCCTGTGATGGTCTTCTTCTTGGCCTTGGCATCACCCTGAAGAGTGGCATCCATCGCACTGTCATCTACATCCAACCCTTTGGTCTTGCAATTGTCTCCTTCGATATCGAGTGTCTTGTCCTCGTCACTGAAAGGGATAGGTCTAATGACCTTGAGGTTGAGGGGTGCTTGCGAGGAGCTCTTGTGGTAGAGACGAAGGCCAATCACCACAACAGCGTTCCAGGGGTCTTTGGCGTCTTCATTGTCGGATTCGTCGCCCGACGCCTCCTCATCATAGCTGTCGGTCACGGCACCGTCGTAGTGGTCAATTTGGTAATCCAGTTCGCGTTCAGAGAGGGTAGACAAATCGCTGATACAACTGACGCCATCGTCAGACTCAGTCTCCGGTTCCGACTCAGTCTCTTCTTCTGAACTGGAACTTTCCTCGTGAGCCTCTTGAACCTCTTCAGGCGTTTCTACATCCCCATTCTCCGATGCCTCCTCCTGGTTCTCAGTCTCTTCAATCTGTCCAGTGGCTTTGCTGTCATCAACATCAGCTTCAGCACCCTTGGCCACTTCCTGGGTCTGCTCTGGTTTCTCTTCTTTGTTGACCTTAGGCTCCTCGGTGACAGATTTCGGGGTGAGAGGTCCATTCTTCTGTTCATTTTTGTGCCCAGCATGGGGTATTGCCTCTGGGTCTTTCTCCCCAGCCTTGGTTTCGGTTTCAGTATCAGCAGCGGCGTCCTTAGCTTTTGCTGCCTCTCTCTCTTCTCTCTTGGCCTGCTTTTCTGCGGCTCTGGCCTTCTTTCTAGCTTTTCTGTCCGCCTCCTTAGCCTTGCGTCTGTCCCTTCTCCTCACTCTCACCCTCTCTTCTCTCTGCCAATGTTTGACAGCCAGGTAGTGGCTTTCTTCTCTGTTAACCAGGATCTTTCTCCTAACTTTGTTCCTAGCTGCCTCCTTGATCTTTTCCTGGTGCTTCTCGCGTGCTGCTTTCTCTTCTGGTGTCTCAACGAAACGACCTTTACTATGCGAAAGATCATAGGCGAGACCGATACGCATGAGCTTCTCACGGCGGCTGCTAGCGTTCTTCTTGATGACTTGTTCAATGGGCAAAATAGTCTTGTCGCGAATAGCATTGACTCTAACACGTACTTCGTACTCTCCCACCTCAAGATCAAGCTCAACGTTGACAGAACGTGTCATACGATAAGGTGTTTGACTGCGGACAAGGTAGTCCGTGTGGCCGGCCTTGTGGACACGGAAGGACAACTGGAAAGTATATTGACCTTCCAGTCCTCGGAAGTAACGCTCATCAAGCTGAGAAAGAACAATAACGGTAGGGCCAGGCTTGGTAATGGTGAAAGCAAAGTGAGTGTCATGGTAGTCTAGAGTCCAGGGAACGTCCAGAGTAGTCCAGACCTGAGTGACGTTCCACTCGGGGCCGAAAAGGCGAGTTCGCTCGAATGCTTGGTACTTACGGAGGAGGTCCTTGTATGAGATCCAGAAATCTCCGTCATCGCCAAAACGATGATTAAGTTTCTGAAGCCACTCAGGGGTCCATTCCTTTGACCCATCGCCTAGGGAATATAAGTCAATACGAGAGCGTTTCGGGTGAGTGTTTGGTGCTTACTCCATGGACCAGTCCACTCTCCCTTACCCCAAGGGTTCTTGAGCTTGACGAGACGTTGCCCATCGATATCGACTGCCTTCTGGACTGAATATGCATGACTCTCGACAATGCCTTTCCGGTCTCCCCAGCCGCCACCCCAGACACCTGTGCTGCAGCCGAACAGGAACTCGTCATTGACTTTGAGGAGTTCCTCCCTCCAAAAGTATTCCTAAATGATGTTAGAGCCTATGTTTGCATGATTAGGGACTTCTTTTGCCCAAGATTTGACTGACCTTGTCGAGAATATCTGTCGTGAACAGTTCTGAGGTGACACCTCCAGTCAGGTCCTCGATACCCTCGCCTCCGAATCCACCTTCAATGGCATGGTAGTCGCCGTGAGCTTTGGCGTAACACTTTTCCAGCAATGGCAACCATGTTTCTTGAGGGTGCGAACACTGAGCAAAGTAGAGAGCACCGCTGTTGGACTGGTAGATCTTGCGATAGGCTTCTTCCGGATCGATGCGCTCAACATCATCGAAGAGAACACGATCAATGTTGCTCTCGTCGTAATCAGGCTTAATGAGGTAGAGCTGAGATTAAGTTGTCAGCGAATATGACAGTCACGTCCATGCTATGCTTGAAACTCACAAAGTCGTCAACAATCTCGGAAACCCATTCTCCATCTCGATGGAAGACAAAGCCATACACGCCAACGTCTTGATCATGAGCCACGCACAGCCTCTCAATCAAGCCCTTCTTGTTGCTCAGAGTGCAAAGAGCTGCCATTAACCAGCAATCGCCATCACGACCCTGTCTCACATCATTGGCTGTAGCACCATCAATGTAGAAGCGAGGGTTGTCAAAAATGTCACCAACACGCTTGACACTCTGGGGACACAAGTCACTTCCAGGCTGGTATCCGTTGTCTTCATCATAGACGCCATTGGACAGACTATGAAGGGAGTCATAGCAACAGCGTTTGAGGTCTGTCTCAAGGTCAAAGTGAGGATCACGGTATTTCTTGTTGATGCGGCGGCATTCTTTGGCAATCTTTTCAACTTTTGCTCGGCATGTAGCAGCCGCGTCTTCATAGGAGGCCTGAGTAGTGGTGGCCTGAACTTTATTACCACGAGACGAGGCGAGCTTGGTGAAGTTATTTGAGGGGATCACGGTTGTAGCTGAGGAGAGACAGGTCAGATCAAATCAAGCCGGAAGCTATGGGGGCAGATATGATGCGATATGTGAGTCATCTTACCTTTGCCGGGATTCTTGGTGGTGAATTTGGCCCAGAACCTGTCGATGATATGCTGGGGAGTATGCTTTCTGCGGTCAAGTAGTTCAATCTCATCAACAACTTGCTCAACCACAGTCTCCACGGCAGCCTCGACGGACGGAGTTTCCTCAACTTCAGACATGTCTATCGCTCTGTCTTTATTTCCTTTCGAGGAAGGTAGAGAATAACCTAGGTACTCCTAAAACAAGGCACAAGTGAAAGTCTAATTGGTTTTTAGAAAAGAGAAGTAAAGAGCATCCGGACCCTTCCTTGATGAGAGGAAGGAGCATATCACGAACGGAGACAGTCAGACAACCCTACCCCATTCTTCCAAGACCTTTTATACAAGACTCAGCTTTCTAATATCATTATAACCCCTATCAAATTCAGCCACCTTCTTTTGAACATTGATCCAGAACCGTCGCATCTCGACAAATGACATGGATCGTGTCAGCAGCCGCTTTTTCAGCTCTCTAGCCGCCCAGCAACCCCCTCAATAATCCATGTCTGGCAGCAAGGCCTCCACAGCCACCTCAAAACAAGCATCATAAACATCTTCAACCCCTTATGCGAAAGGTCCCTGTTTAAACTTGTTCATTTTGGATGATCTGAACTGAATTTGAAACTTGCGGGTCAACAGGAATCTTGTTCATATTAGCCTGAATTATCCCCTCAGAATGCAGACCCCAGAAGGCCAACAAGAATAGACGCTTGGGCCAGAGGACCCCAACTTAAGCCATGATTCCTAAACATCATGTCTTACTTGCAGCCCCCAGCGCCCTATAGGGCTGGAAACGCAAACAACATACTAATGCCATCTTTCCAAAGCAGCTCTATTGCCTTGCCATGCCGGAGAGGATGCATCCATCACCAGGCGCTCATCCATTACACATCTCCCAAAGTTCCTCCATGTTAACCCATAATACGACATTGACGGAGAGTGTGGTACGATATAGTAAAGATGGCATTGGCATTGCTGACAATGCATATCAGCCGCGTACGACAAGTAACATGAAGACATCAAATACACGGGCATACATCCTGGTTCAGTCCGGCTTACATCCTGATCAACTATCTCACCCACATACTATGCATTCCTCAGCCAAGATATGTCGCATCAAGGGGCTAATTCTACCTTTAACCAAACAAGCCTATGTGTATATGTAATATATGGTAGTCAACATCTACACTGGACAACCCTAAAATGTCACACAGAGGATAGATACCTTTCATGACTGCTGCAATTGATTTCTTGAATTATACACTTCCGAATCCTGCCAGTAAATCATATAAATATAAATCCCATTAGAAAAGAAAAAAAAAAAAAAAGACGCCAGTCAGCGATAACTCCAAATAGTAGTATCCCACAAACACTGTTAGTTCCTTGATAGCCCAAATCCATGTTCCCATAGTCATAACACATGCAATGCAATCTTGTTCGAAATCAGTTTTCTCCCAGGAACCCCCATACATGCTCCAGGACAATCTTGTCACCTACATCATCTCAACA
Organism: Fusarium penzigii; assembly: GCA_013623535.1. NCBI lineage: Eukaryota > Fungi > Ascomycota > Sordariomycetes > Hypocreales > Nectriaceae > Fusarium > Fusarium penzigii. The sequence goes on along the minus strand of JABFFC010000306.1, from coordinate 27,938 downwards.
CATCTCATCATCATGCCCTGCTGGTGCCACTCTGCTTCATTTTTGTTCTTGCTTGTGTATCAAATCGCCTACAGCGCTGCCCTTTGTTTTGCATTCTCTTTCTGTCAACACCTCCGCCCCTCCGCTCCAACTTCTCCATACATTCGTCAACCACACTCAACTGCAACCACAACCTCAACCACATCTTCCACGACACTCATCCATATTAGCGACATGAGACCCCAACGCCCCCGAGGCTCACTGTTGTCCCTTCCACTCCCGCGTGTTCTCTTCTTTTCTCTCTCAAGTCGTTCTGTGAGGTGACAGCCCTCCGCATCTGCAACTCTTTCGACGTCAAAAGGGTACCTAATACCCGTTATCCGCGAGAAACAACACCCTAAGCCCCCTCCTGTCATCGGTCAATTCCGCCTTCAGCCCACCACTCTCACGCACGCGTCCACTGATCTCTGCTACCAAGACGGCAACACAGCTTTCCTCCAAAACTTGACCAGTCCCGCTTATCCGGCTAGGATCTGGTATTTAGCCAAGTTCTGGGTTGCTGTACTCCTTTGGTTCTTTTTCCAAGCTCAACAACCAACACATCGCCTCCGCGGGGTATATCCTTCGCAGGGTGCCGTAGAATTTTTTCCGAAAGTCGTTAAGAGCCACGTGACAGCGTCTGTCGTTCAAATCGTAGTAGTAGTCCTTGGGTGAATGATCCAAAGTTCTTCTGTGAGGAAAGGTGCCAGATGCGGAAACTACCGCCTAGACCCCCTAGTAACCAAGGATCTGTACAAACAAGTCTAGGTGAAAGAAAGATAAAAAGGAAAGATAAAAGGGAAAAGAGATTCGCTAGTAGATGTTTTTTTGCCTGCGTCGCCGTTCATGCCATTGCGATATTGCCGAGAGCAGGCGAGGCTTGTTTATAGCCTAGTCATCGCCGCATCTCCCAATAATGCATGTTTCATGGGTTTTCAGGTCAAAGCAAAGAAAAGAGGTTTCGTAATGAATCGAGACGGACCAAAGTTGCCGTGCAAAGCCCACGCCAGAAAGATGGCCAGGCCATTGCATGCTTCGGATCGTAATAAACAAGAACCATAACAAAGAAAAGTATAGATATAGAAAAATTTGTAAATATGTTCGTGTGTCGGCATCAAATAAGAGACTGGCAAAAAACACATCGGATGGCCTTTTTGAACCCCTCAGAGACATTGGTGTTCAAAATGACTGCTGCCATATCAGTCGCCATTTCTGGTCGAAGCGGGCAGCAATTCCTGCATGTAGTAGTTTAAGCCACGGGGGCGATGGGAGCCACGGGAGGAGCGGGGACCTGAGTGAGGTCGACCTCCGCAGGGATCTCTCCAGGGGCGTTCTTCTGGGGGCAATCCCGAGAGATGTGGCCAGCCTCACCACACTGGTAGCAGGTCTTGCCGGCAGTGTTAAGGGGTCCGCCGTTGGGAGCGGTGCAGTCTCGGGAGATGTGGCCGAGCTTGCCGCAGGCGTAGCACTTCATAGCCTGAGCCTGGCAGTCACGGGCAAAGTGGTTGGGACCACCGCACTTGTAGCAAGTGGCAGGTCGAGGGCCACCAGCAAAGCCACCACGGCCGAAGCCGCCGACGAAGCCACCGCGGCCCATGGGGGCACCTCGGCCCATGTTGGGACCAACGGGGTTGGGGCAAGCTCGCTGGTAGTCATGTCAGTGGGCGAGTATACACAAAGAGAGCAACAGTTGAACTTACAGCAAGATGGCCGGGCTGGCCGCAGTTGTAGCAGCGGCCGCTGGTGCCGGTACCGCTCAGGCGGAGAGTAGGGCAGTCAGCCTGAACGTGACCGAGACCTTGGCAGTGGTAGCACTGCTTGGCCTCTGTGGTACGGGGAAGAGGGCAGCCGTTGGACTCGTGACCGGGCTGCTTGCCTGCAAGGTAGATGTTAGTACACAAAATATAGATGCCCAGATACAATGTCGCTTACAGTTGTAGCAGAGGCGCTCAGAGGAGGAGCAAACCTCAGCGTAGTGGCCAACATTACCACACTTGTAGCAAGCACGACGAGAGAGGGAAGACATGATGTAGGATGAGCTATGATGGCAATTGTTAGCGAACTTCTTAGATCAGTGCCAATGTTGTGAGTCATGGTGAAAAAGCAGTGTATGTGATGGCAATTCCGTTGATGATCGTCCTTGGTCTGGATCTGTACAAATCGACGAGAATCACTGTCGGAAATATCCTTGATACACAGTCGTTTTGAGCCAAGCGGTTATGCAGGTTTGGTACACCTCCATGCGGTGTTGTGAATACTACGATTAGGGCTGTCGTATCGAACAAATACAGTAGTTGACTCCATTCCCATAGTAAGACTGGGCTGTCTCGATAAAATCGTACTACATGAACGAGTATCGGCATAAGTGATGTTGTTCCAAGATATTGTGCGCAACTTTTGGTTTCGCATTGAATCGATCGATCGTCGAGATTAGACGTCCTGTAAGTCGAAGAATAATCGATCGCTTTGCCAAGTTGAACCCGAAGTTGTTGGCCTTATATACGTCCGATTAGAGGAGGGTATCGGTATACATGGGGAACCGAGGCGGCGCCATAATGTGGATCGATATTCCAAAATGAGGGCTCAACGCGCGATTTCACCACGATCTGGTGACAAAATAGAAATAAAACCGACAGGTCGAGGGATTGAAAATGTGCGGATAGTTGAAATGTCGACTTGTATGAGGGTCGAGAGATCCAGAAACGTTCATCGTGCATAATTTCGTGATTGTGACAGGGCCGAAGTGGTCGTTGAGTATCCGGGCGCAAACCAGGCCAGAGGGAGAAGCGAAGGAGGGGCAGACACCACCACACAAACGCAACACAAACACGAAGCAATGCAGGTAAATCAAAACCGCAACTCTACTTCACGTACCTTTATGAGCTTGGAGCTTGATGGGTAAGATGGATCAAGGGTCGTGCAAGATAAGAATAAATCCGATTCGCGGATTGGATGAAGAAGAATACAAAATGGTGTGTTTTAGTTCTTGTTATAGAAAAAATAAAAGAAGAACCTGAGATGGTTGATGGTGTTTCTTTCAAGTACCTGCCATGTAAACTAACAAACCGAACCGTTTTTCCAGGCCCGTCCATTTGACCATCTCATTGGATGGATATTCATTTCTTCCCTTTATTTTGACACCTATTAAAAAATTTTCACTTACAAACGCAGGTCAAATGAGGGGGAACACAGAGGGAGGGACGAACCCTGACCAGAGGAAGGAGAGGGGCAAAAAGAGAAGGAAGGTAGAGAGACCAAACCAGGAACGGCCTAACGAGTATCAAATGTGGGTGGATTGTGGAGATAAAGGGGAGGAGCCGACCTGGGATCACACGCCGCAAATGAGCAAATGAGAGCGGAAGGTACCTGCTGATGGGACAAGGGATCTTCTTTCACAATTGACAGGACAGATTGACAGACAGGCGCCGGATCTAGGCGGGAACTCTGCTGCGGGCGGGAAGAAGGGGAGAATTGCTTATTGAAGGTGTCAATATTATACTTTTCAGATGTCGCAAATAACGGGACAAAGAAGGAGGAAGCTGAGACCCTCTTGCCTTTGGCCCGGTAGACTTCACGTGATTACCGTCATGAACCTCAACTTATAGGTACTAACCTACTAGTAGTTTGCGCAGGAACTCTTGTTAAGTAACACCCCGTTTCAGTTTATTCCTAATGCTTCACGAGATATCGACAAGAATCCTACTCGGCCGTACAGCGATAAGTCCACTGAAGGCTTAGCAAACCTTGTCAAGTGCGGAATTTCTTCAAGCCAGATCGCCCATCTGGATACTCTAGCCTGACTGCTCACAATAGCGTCAATTTTGCTATGCCACAATGCTACAGCACCCTGAAACGACAGGATACCAGTACGGCGATGACCCTGCTCAATTTCCAAGGTAGAGACTATCGGAACACGCCATATCCTCGAAGGTATTTTGTCAGGATTTACTTTTTTAGGCCAAATCCCGGCCTCAAGATTCATCAATACGAATGCCCAGAATAAGAGTGTTTGGATTATCTATCTAATTTCATCGCTAATGCTGGTCATTGAAACATTGCTAACATGCTGCTGTATAACGGTACATGCTGATCATGGAACTTCGAAACTACGCCTTGACGATGCCGTGGTATTATAGCCATGGTGTCTGGCTTCCTCAATGCCTCAACGAGCATTTCTGCTGAGGCCTGCATTTCATCGTCCGCTCCGCTAGTGAAAATATTCAAATCATGTCCCTTACGAAGACCTAGTTCGTCGGTACCCGACTCACTCTTCCAATCTCCGAAGGATGTGGTGGGAGCGGAGCATCATCAACTGGTGCTGTGGAACGGGGGGCCGCCTCGATCACATAGGCCACGCCGTCTTCTGAGATGTATGATGGTGGCCGCTGGCTAGCACATGTACCAGGTCGGACTTGCGTCAGGTCGGCATTCTCATTTCGCTGCCAAAAGAGTCGATTAGGGTCGACACGCTAGAGTTTATTAGTGACTGGTTATACGATACAAATCGGAAATCACAACTTACGACTGTTTCACGCCAGAGTCCATAGGCAGGTGGTTGGACCTTTGTTGCTTCGCTGTCCATGCCTACAGCTTCCTCGTCGCGAGCAAGAACCACTTGGATAGGGTGAGGTGGAACAGCATAATGAGCACGGCCACGGTATCGGGGTGGTCGGTTTGCACGAATGGCTGCCTCGCGCTGCTTGCGAATAATGAGGAGATAGAGTCTGATAAGTCCATGGAGGAAGAAGATCGTGGCGAACAAGATGACAAGGATGAGCATGATGGACATTTCGCTCGTATTGACCTTGTTAGTCAGGGTTAAGACAAGGTCTGCAGTTGATCGTTAGCATTCACTTCTGGAACCACTGATATTGCCAAGTACGACTTACAAACTGTGATCAGGGTGACAAGAAACAGCCCTGATACGAGACAACGGATAATTTGTGCTCGAATCCGTCTCGATCGAACCCAAGGGAAACAGAGAAGAAATCGCTTCGGGCGTGACGTTTCGGTGTTGCGTCTTTCAGAACGATGTCTCTCTCGGTGGCTAGTGTGTCTTGAACGGCGCGCACCCGATCGACCGAGAATCTCCTCCAGATGCATTTCCAATGGGTCAATTGGTCTCTCTCTTCCATGTCTCGAGCGCCGGGATCGTCCTACTGTATCGGAGGAAGCTGCTGGTTCTGGTTGCGAAATCAACTGCATGCGCGCAAGCTGTGTCACGGGTAGTAGCGGTGCAGGCGAGTCAGTGGTATGGCGTTCGCTATTGTTGATAGGACCATGTGATCGATTTGTCCATGATGTGAGAAATGATGGCAACGCAAGAATTCGGCTGTGTCTCGAGGTTGGATCCTGGGATTTGATGCTCTCGTTCTCGTTCTCGGCTGGGATGTTTGATGGGGAATTCCGTCGACCTGGAAAGAAGCGTGAGAGTATAGATTGGTTAGGACGAGCTTCTGGTGTATTGGGCGAATTGTTTCCAGCTTCGACATCTGCTGGTTCGCCGCGACGCTCTTCTTGAGCCCGCCTGATCAAATCGGCGCGAAGCTGATCCATCGTAGAACTATCGTGAAACATGATGACTTTCGATCTTTCGCGCGAGACGAGAAAAGGCACGATGTTATCGGTGTCGAAACCAGCGCAATACTCGATGAGTCAGGAAGAGCCTTTATGCTCGGCAGTATCGAGAAGTATATAGGTCAGAGAAGATGAATCTCAAGGCGAGTGAGCTGTTTGTTGTATCAGAAGTACCATTGCATTCATGATGAGAGCAATTATTATTGATAAGGGGTGATCTCGTGCAAAAACAAACGATGGTTGCAAACGCCTTAGCTCTGACTTTGTCTCAAACAAAGACAAATTAAACGTTTGCGTTTGCACAGCAAGACATCGAGAAGGGAAACACTATAAACAGAGAGAAGGGAGGATACTCAATTGAATAAAAAGAGGGGACTCTGTCTCTTTTTTTTCCTTCTGGAAGCTAAGTAGTAGGCAGACTATGTGATCCAAATATGATCTACCTCAGTGCTAACAACCCCATCGTGGAGTGGACACACCCTCAAGCACGGGACCCCCGTGTCCCAAGGGAGAACTTTGATGGTCAAATAGTCTGTTACTACTCGTCACTATCGTTTCCGCTCAATCACACGATTCATGGGTAAGATTACGATCCCTGCTTCTGGTAGTTCGGCTGTCCCTGGTCATGGCTTTCCAAGCCAAGAGTGAAAGCCATGGGCAACGGTGGACTAAGGTAAGGAAAGGGTTAAGAGCGGTTGGGAAGAGAAAGAAGAAAGGGACAAGTTAAGACCGTTCAGGGATGTTGGACCAACATGCGACATTTCGGTTGGCTAGCTGCTTGGAGGGACGGGAAAAGCCACACGTCACAATTAGAGACACTCGAGACATGACGAGACAAGGGGGAGGTGGTAAGTTTTGTCTGATATCTACCGCTACGGTATCATAGGCACAGAGAGGGATGCATACGAGAGGTAGAGTGATACGACGAGATGCAGGGAATGAACTGTTCACAACAGCAATAACTGGCTGTCAGTATAAGGGTCGCTGCATCCAAAGCGCGTGTCTTTGTTTTACTGTAGCATCACCAGCACCATCGTGATGGAAAGTTTTGTGCATAAATTAGTTAGCATCACAGTTCCCACGGGTATGGTATAGTATGTCTCATAGCGTCAATTCGCTATGACGCTTTTTGTTTTTTTCCAACCCACGGAAACTCTCTTTTCTCCTTGTCCTAGTTTTTTCGTTCTCTCTGTGGTTAGTCTCCGGATCTAGAGTTATTTCTTTCTCCCACTGGCATCGGACCAACGAGACGAAACCGGGTTGAGAGAAGAAAGAAAAAATCGTAGACTCCGGCGCGCCCCGGGACTAGGGGGTTCCCTTCTTTCGTTATGAAAACGAAGAAAACGTGGGTTGTGGAACCTATCATAGCGTAAAATAGCCAGTGGGAAGGAAAAAAAGGGAAGGGGGTTTTCTAAACTATTTGCGGTAAAGACTCGCCGAAGGGGTTTTTTTTAGTTCCGTCTTGGGGGGGCTGGCGCGGTTTGATTGGATCCTGGATGATCTTTCGAAAGAGTCGAGAGAGAGATGTAAGGGAATTTGAGACTGGAGGGAGGAAGAAAGCAATTGGATGAGAGGGAACTAGAAATGGTCGTGGGTTGTACGTAATGTCAGATGGTTTGATATATCGAAGTAGGTATTCAGAACCATAGGTTGATAACTCAGTAGGTGCTTGTAGGAGGGTGCTCTGGACCTGAAGGGCGCTGGGATGGTAAGGGAGATGATTTGCAGGGGATAATCAATAAACGGGCGGATATCTAACAAGCGCCAAGAAAGTGTTTAACCATTCTAGCGTTTGTTTGGTTAGCTGAGTGAAATGAGGCATGTTTGCACTGCAGAACTCCGGATGATAACGGCACTGGTACAAACAAATTTGCAGTCCACATGTAGATGCATTGTTCTGAAGAGTCACGTTTCTTCGTCTACCTATACCACAAACACAAGTATCTGATATGTCTCATCGTTCTTTTATTTTAAAGTCAAGCCAAGTCATCCCTCAAACGCCTCGATGCTCCTGGCATAATGTAAGACTCCTGACACCTCCTTGTAACCAGTGCTCCTTTCTTCCAACGCCCTACAGGCAGATTCTCTTAATCAAGTAACGATAGGTATAAAGTATGCTCCATTCAGCAGGCATGGTATTAAATCCCTTGGCTTGTGGGACGAATCTCAACTGCCTGAATCTGCGGCCGGTTTGTAGGGCGACGCAAGGGGTTGGCGTCCTGAGAAAGAGTTCTTTTGTTGAAAATCTGGTGCAGATTGATTCATACAACTCGCCCTTATGGCAAGAGAACCCGCATGATGACTCTGCGACACCTCTAACCATCTCCTTTTCCTCTGCGTACTCATTTCAATTCTCCCAAAAGCATGGTGCGGTCAGACGATGCAGAAAGTACTACGGAAACGGTCAGCAGAGATCAATAGTCGATAGCACTGAAACTTACAGATAGGTTCCTTTCCGGGAGAAAACTCGGCGACATTTACGACGGCCTTGTGTCCGGGGAGCTTATAGTTCAGCTTGCCCGTCTCACTCGACCATACCATCACCGTGCCATCACCTGATGCGGCCGCAATCCTCTTCCCCTCAGAATCCCAACTAGCTCCCATTAGGTTCTTCTCTAAGCTCATCGTTGCGCCATCAAACGTGCGAATGTGTCGTTCTGTTGGCGCGAACGGTCTGATGTCCCACGTGCGTACTGTCGAGTCCATCGCGTAGGATGCAAGGGATTGCGAATCGGGAGAAACTCTCAATGACATGATGGTATCTGAATGACCAAGCATAGAGTAGATGACTGACTTTTTTCGCAAGTCCCATACCCGAATATCGTTGTCGATACCACCGGTGTAGAGCTCATTACCAGCTTCTGAAATCGCAACCGCCGTGATTGGAAACTCGGTTTGAATATAGTCAACGGCATTCTTGGATCGAGGGTCCCAAATGCCAATCGTCGAGTCGTCGCTGCCACTGACCAGAATCTCCTCTCCACGTTTGCTGATATCCATCGCATTGATGACTTCTTCGTGTCCAACGTATCGGCGAATTCGAGTGCCGGATGTGAGGTCCCAGCTCGCGAGATGGGTATCAGCAGAGGCTGTGTAGAGAATTTCCGAGTCGCGCGACCATTGCAAGTCTAGAATCGCACCATGATGTCCATTTAGAACTCCATAGTTTTCGCAGTCGCCATATGTCCTCCAGAGCACTGCACAAGACGATTAGAGATGTCCTCTGCGCATACACGAGAAATACATACTTATAGATCTGTCCATTGATCCCGAGGCAATCAAGTTACCAGTAGGGTCAAATTTGGCAGTAAAGATCTCGCCTGAATGTCCTGAAAGCTCCATGACAGGAGCTTGCAAACCACTTGTTCGGGGCGCCTAACAATGTCAGCTGCCGATACAAGATTTTTTGTATCCTCTCTCACTTACACCTTGAACAAGTGCATTGCTCGAAGCGTTCAGGCGCGCTAATGCGCCAGTAGAGGAGCTGACATTTTGTCGCTTTACCAAGGATTGGGACGAACTTGGATCGTCATCAGCGGGACGCTTTTCAGCAGACATGGTAAAAAGAAGCAAGAAAGTTGAAGCAGGCTGGTATCAGAAGCTCAATGCGATAGTCGATTCTCAAATTGCGGGAGAAAAACAGGGATCTGGGAGCTGTATCATGTGGTTTAGTTATGCACTTGTTGCTTGTGCTTTTTTGGTGTTGTTGAACTTTCCTAGCAAAGATGCTCAAGCACGCGTCAATTGGTGTTGGCCGGACCGAATATTATTCCTGACTGAGATCGGTGGTTCTACATGCCGTCCTCCGACCTTTGGTGGAGGTGTCCACCTCATGGCTCAACATCCCCTGGCGGTTCGACATAAGCTATCAGTTCGAGCATACCTGGCTGCCATCTCGAATATCGTCCTGACTAGGTAGTCAAAACACGGGCGCACAAATATTGCCTACTTAACCACTCGATCTACACCTTGACCAGCTGCTCTCACTACAGCCAGTATCACCGGTCAAACCAAAAACCCCTGCACCCATAATGTCAGCCAGCAAAGCGTCCCGCGTGGGCGAGGAGTATGTCTTTCTGTGAAATCGCTGCATGTTCCTCAGTCGCTAACTTTTACATAGAATCTGGAAGTATGCATGTGCAAGTCAACGGAATCGAACCTCTATTGACAACAACGCAGGACACGAATCGACAAAGTCAACGCCGAGTTGGTCACCCTAACCTACGGTACCATCGTTGCGCAGCTATGCAAAGACTACGAAAGCGACTATGTGGAAGTGAACAAACAATTAGATAAGATGGGATACAACATCGGCCTTCGTTTGATCGAGGATTACCTGGCCAAGTCCAACACCATGAAGCGATGCGCCAACTTCCGTGAAACAGCGGAGATGATTTCAAGAGTAATACTCATAAGCTACCATGATACTCTCATAACAAGGCTAACGTAGGTATAGGTTGGTTTTAAGATCTTTCTAAACATCACGCCACAGGTGACAAATTGGACAAGCGACAACAACCAATTCTCCCTAGTATTTGACGAAAACCCCCTGGCCGACTTTGTCGAGCTGCCCGATGATGGCAGAGCCCAAGATCAACTGTGGTATTCCAACATTCTTTGTGGAGTCCTTCGAGGAGCACTGGAGATGGTGCAGATGCAGGTGGAGGCACATTTTACCAGTGATATTTTAAGGGGCAACGATAGCACGGAGATGAGGGTATCCTTGATACGGTATATCGATGATGAGATGCCACCTGAAGACGACTGAGCAGGCTCCGTCGAAGAAGGGGACAGCAGGGAATATTACAAGTTGTGTTCTCAGTCAGGCTTTACTGGAGTACAGTAAGAAGCGCTAGTTATCGTGGACTTGAGATATACCGACCACATCACAGACCATGAGCGAAGGAATGTCAACGAGTTTGACAATTGTTAGCTTTGCGCGGGGCTGAAGAATGGTGCATATATACAGGGGAAAGCGTCTAGAGAACATGGTGAGTAGAGGCATAACGACACATCTATCATGTAACCAATCGATGAGATAGAACGACCGATACCCAATCTTAATGGCACTCAGATACTAGCAGACAACCATCAGTGACAAAGCATTGATATCAAGTGGTGGACCGTAAGAGCGAACAGTCAGTTTGGCCAGAGACGGATAACTTGATGATGTCTAAGGGAAACCTTCTAGCCATTACTTCTGGAAGCAGGTGAGATATTCAAACACTGGAGGACAAACACTAGGATCGGAGGCACCGAAAAACTTCAGTCGAGATAGTGGAATTATAGTGTTTCTGACCACATATGACTAATCGGAAAACATCTCGAGCTTCAGTATGACCCCTAGTCAAATTTGTTGTTCGATACCCCTCTAGAAAAGGCCCTCAAGGTCACCAACCATTCGTGATATCAAAATTGATAGTGTAGGTACAAGTGAGCTCATGGTCACATAGAAGCTCGGACCATTCATGACGTTCCGGTCTTGGCCTCAGGCACCAGAGTCTATCTCCTGGAAATTGACACCCAGTCTGAGTAGCAGTCTGAATTTTACGCACCTCGGTTTGAAATTTACGTGGTGAGCATACCTGTGGAACAGAGTTCAGCTAGCGAGCCGGGGCGATCTTCATAGAAGCTAGAATGGCCCAGAAGCCTGGGGGATTTACGGCTGTCCGTAAGGGTCCCGACGGAGGGTCGTGGGGGGATAGTACGGCCCTGTGCCCCTGAAGCTCACTGTGCCCAGTTGAATGCCGAGCGAAGCTGTCATAACCAACGATAATTTGTTGCAGACTGAGGTGATCTCGAAAAGCTTGGAGGCAAATATGTATATGCGAAGCGCGAGTTAGATTCTATAGCATACTCGGGGTCATGTATGACACCGAAAAGAAAAAAATATTTACTGCAGCGTGTTTGAGTCACTTTCTCAGGTGACATAAAAGTTGAACTTTACTGTAGGCATCTGAACATGTATCAATGCTTCTACGATTGTTGTCCAGCCCATGTGGGTGAGGGATCGGGATAGTGTTCAACTTTGCCTAGGAATTGGAATGAAGCTTCTCTTTGTCAGTATGAGTGATTCAATCGTATCTAAGGTCTGGGAATGGACTCCAAGAGCCTCAGTGTTTGTTCTTCGACTTGTTGCGAACTCTTCAGCAATCACGCAACTAATTATTCCTTCCAATGCATTTTATTGTCCCCCTTGAATGCGAGTCTCGAAATATTTAACTTCCATATCAGTGGGTCCACAGTCTATCTAGACATCAAGAGCCGCCGGAACGCCAAAAGTAGATGTAATTCTGCAAAAGGAGTTAATATGCTTGCTCCCTTGACAATATTCTTCTACTTTTCTTTCAGCTTACAAACGACGTTGATAACTTCTCAAGGGGCCATTTAAGTAGTATTAGAAATCAAAATGTGAAAATGAGGAAGAATCATTGGAATCAATTATTCCAAATGTGTTATTACTTCACTTTAACTTACGTTAAGGTGTGCATCAACTTCCCACCGCCCAGACGAAAGGACCACGTTTTTTCCACATCACCCTCCTCACGCATTTGTTGCTCATCCGAGAGTTCCTCCATTTTCCCTCATCATCACCTCATTCTTTTACTCTTCACCATCTTCCCCTTTACTTATCATACTTGTCTTGCTTCATTTTCTTTGGCTGTTTCGTCAAGAAAGTGAGATATAATCGGATACACATATCAAACTTGAGACTAATATCACCCGCCAACAACGATCTGATACCGCTGGCCATCAAACTGTGGCGGTACCTCTCACTGCTGGTACCTTACATGTGGTAGTGAGGTACCTGGTCCGAACAGATTTCCTGGCCCCCCTCCACAAGGCTGTTCAAGGTGCGAAACTCCTTGAGGACGGAAGTGACTTTGGATTTAGTAAGTCAACCCACCTACAGCAAAGTACCCTCCCACTCCCCCAGCCAATCTCCCGCCTCCCGTCACGCTCGTTTTTTTTTTGTCCTCACCCACTCTGTTTTTCACAACTGAAGTAAAGTTGAGCATGAATTTTTTGTTACTTACAGTTCTCGGAGATAGAAAAAATCAGGCGTCAGAATTCAACATCATTCTCAGAATCTTGAGAATTTTTCGTCCCGGTCTTTGAATGAGAAAGAAAAAGCAAATACCACTCTATTTGCTGCCACAACACCCAGAGAAAGGGCAGAAAAAAAATACAGAGCACATCGAGCCCTGAAGTACACCTAAAGCACCGGGCACCCACTCTTCCCAGTTTCCAGTTGTCTCTGCCTCCACCTAAACCCAGCCTGGCCCCAGAACCAGACTTCTAACCCAAACCAAAACCAACCACACCATCCATCTCTCATCCCCATTATCGCGACATCGACTCCTCCGTCGACCATCGCATCGCACTATCGCCTTTGCGCTCTCCTCTGCTGTTTGTAGCGCCTCTCATCGGACAACGTCGCTAACGAGTCGACGCTTTCAATTGCCGCTCCTCGTCACGCTTCTCTCCTCATCGCGAGTCTCGCGATTCTCACCCCTCGCCCCCCGACCACGCGCCTCTCGCATTTCAAAGGACCGCGTCCACTATCCCGTTCAACTCCTCGCTTCTTGGGATCGCTGTCCCTCACGACCCGTCCACGTCCACGTCGGGACGCTGTCCAGCGCTGTTTTGCCTGGTGGCACATCCCCGTGGCTACACGAGCCCCCATCTGCTGCTGCTGCCCACGTCGCCGCCGCAGCAGAGCCTGTCTTTAGGCTATTTCTCCTGGTCCTGTCCTCCTCCATCCAATCCTACCGATTATGAATCCAAACGTAAACATGGCTGCCATGAACCCCATGGGCGGCCCCGTCGGCGGTGCTCCCATGCCCATGATGAACAACGGTGCCATGAATCCTCAGGCCGCCGCCGCCGCTGCTGCTGCTGCTTCTCGCCAGCAGCAGGCCAACGGCGATCAACGAAGCATCCTCAACACCTACATCTACGAGTACTTTATCCGAATGGGTATGTATGACTGCGCGAGGTCACTCCTCACTAGCGACCAGCAAGTCAACGTCCTCAAGGATGGTGGGAAGCGACGTCGCGATGAGAACGGCAACGTCATAAATGGCGTTGGTGATGATCCTATGGACACCGACTCCAAGGATGACATCGACTCCAAGCTTCCCGATAACCTGCCACCCCCTAATCTCCCTATGCCTGCGTCGGACACATCCTTTCTCTACGAATGGTTCTGCGTTTTCTGGGATATCTACTACGCGCAACGTGCCAAGAGTGGAAACAGCACCATCAACCAATATGTAGCGCACACTCAAGTAAGTCTACTGCGTTCTTTTCGAGTCATACTCATGTTCAGTCCTTCTATTTTCGATCAAGGCCTCCAAGGTGGGAGTCCTTTATGGGGTTGGTGGATTTGTCATCTTGTTATCAAGTTCACAATTTATAATGGCGACAGGCACCCAAGCAAAGTATTAGACACTTACTAATTGCAATCCAATCTAGCAACAATCCCGTCTAAAGCAGAACCAGCAACAGGAACTCCTTCGCCAAATGCGTCCAGATATGACTCAGCAGCAGTTCCAGATGATGCGAAATATGCAGAACGGTGGTATGCCCATGAACATGAAGCAGGGTAATCTCGCTCGGGCTGCCATGGCAAATAATCAGAACAAGTAAGTCTCGGTCGTAACGGAATGTACTCGTTGTGCTAATCAGCCTGCACAGTCCTCAGATGATGCTCCAGCAAGCCAAGCAGAACCAAATGCAACGGGATCCATCCGGTATGGCTGACGGCCGGGAGAGACCCTCCTCACCGGCCTCGGGTGAGAATGCCCCTTCACCCTCCAAGCGTCAACGTCTTGATGGCGCTCCCTTCAATCCTAACCAACCCGGCGCCATGATGCCCAACGGTCGGCCAGGCCAAGGTATGCCTGGCCAGCAGATGCCTGGAGGACCCAACGCCGCTGCCGCCCAGCAGATGCTCACTGCCAACGGTATCAACCCCAACTCTCTGCACCCTCAGCAATTGCAGAACTTTGTGAATGCCCCACCCGCCGCTCAGCAAAAATCGATCGCCACGTACTCGCAGAACCTCCAGCAACATCACGGAACGCAACTGGGTGGAAAGCAGATGCCTAACGCTGGTCCCCAAGGTCAAGGCTCTCCGATGATGCCACAAGGCCCCGATGGCACCGCTCTCAATGCCTACTACAACCCGGGAGAAATGGGTGGCCCTGGTGGCATCCGACCAGGACCCGGTGGTCCTCAGACAGCAGGGGGAAGCAACCATGCCCTTCAGGACTATCAAATGCAGCTAATGTTGCTTGAGCAGCAGAACAAGAAGAGGCTCATGATGGCGCGCCAGGAGCAAGACACCATCGGCAACTTGCCCCGCGAGGGCGGCCCAGCCGGTCCTCCTGGCCCCAATGGCCCCTTCCCCGACGGATCACCACAGGCAATGCGAACTGGTGCCTCACCCAACCCTGCCGAGCAGATGAAGCGCGGCACACCTCAGATGAACAACTCGAATCTCCCGTCGCCAGTCCCCGATGGTGGTCAGTCCCGAGACTCGCCCAACAATGCCGTCAACTTTATGCATGGTCAGGTGGATCCCAGCATGGCTCCTCACTTCTTCAAGGGCATGGAGGGCAATATGAGTGGTCAACAGCCAATCAACGGTATGAGACCGCCTAGCTCACATCCTAACCAACCCTTCAATGGACAGATGAACCCTCAGATGATGGCACAGCGACAACAGCAAATGCAGCAGCAGGGCCAGCAGGGTCAGCCTGGCAACCCTCAACAGTGGCAGCAGGGACCTAATGGCCAAATGATGCCTCAGCAAATGCAGCAGAGCCCACAGATCCAAGGTACTCCCCAGCAGCGATCGATGCCACCTCCATCGGCACCTGCCGCTGCCGCGAACGCGAACAACCGAACAACAGCATCGCCCCAGCAGGCTGCTGCTCAGCCTCCAACACCGAGCCAGACGAACAAGGCAGCGCCCAAGAAGAAGGAGACAAAGGCCGCCAAGGAGAAGGTGAGTACTTGTTGATGTTATTATGTGACGATTGACTAACATACAACAGCGTGCCGCCAACAAGAAGTCGAACCAGAACCTCAACAATGCTGGCGCGACTCCCTCCAATGACAACAATGACCAGCAAGACACACCTGCGCCGGCAACGCCCATCAACTCGACCAACGCAGCCAACTTTAACAAGAATGGTCAGGCCGGCAATGGTACCAACGGTCAGCCTACGACTGGTCCCGCAGCCGCAGGTGCCGCTGTTGCCACAAGTGCTCCTCCTACGGCCCCCGTACCAGGAGCGCCAGGCGACCCCAACAACCAAGGCATGGCGAATATGGACAACTTTGGCGGCATGGTAAGTTTTCGCATCCTCGGATTGTATGAATCCGCAGACACTAATAGATTCTCTAGGTCGAGTTTGGCAGCATGGACCTGGCCAACCCATTGCAGACAACCGATGTTCTCAACGATTTCGATTTCGACTCGTTTCTGCACGATAACGACGGAGACAACCAGCCGTTTGATTTCAACAACGCCTTCTCCATGGAGGGCAACGAGATTGGTGCGGAATAATGAGAAAATCGATACGGGTTGGGTCGGCATTTCACAACTTGGGACAAACTTAATCAGGCATCATTCGTCACGGCGTTTTATGTGGAACTATATCATGGTCATGCGGCGATCAGGTCCCGAGGGGGGTTCCTCTCTTACGCGGCTCCAGGAGAATGGAGCATTTGATTTTTATGCTGAGACGTTGGCTGCTGTTATTGTATTGCTGGAGACGTTTCTTTGCTGGGAGTCGTTTGTTTGGTCATTATTTGAAGTTTGGGTTCTCATCCTCGTCTGGTATTCCACTCTCAAGGGAAAGCCTGCTCACTTCTCCTTTTTCAACCTCACTTGTCCTTTTTTTTTGCCCCTATTGCCGCTGGTTACCCTTGTTGTGCTTTTCTGTCTTTTGCTTCATTCGGCTATTATGCCATCGTTCTCTATTTGCTGCGGGTTGCGAGACCAAGAAGTGGGAATAGGAAGAGAAGGTTTGCGGGAGAACATTTAACGAGAAGAGAGATTGGTGGGATAGGATCTGGAACAGAAGTCAGTCCCGTGTAAAGTGCTCATTCATCTGCTTTGCGTTTTCCTACTTTTTGTCGTTTCTCCTTTTCTTTTTTGTTTCTGGTGTATCCCTGAGTGTTGCTGGCGGAAAAATTACATACCATACTCTATTTTTTATGTATCGTTTGAGGAACAGAATCGAGAGTTCTTAGTTTCCAGGTACTTGCGGTCGAATCCATAATGCTCATCTCCGTGCCTCGGCAATCCATATTACATGGATCTTGTTAAGTGGTGATTGTTCAAGGTGAGATGTACATTGTAGATGCGAGCATGATGCATCCAGTAGCTGGGATCCAGCTCAGCCTATTTTGTGTATACATCAAGTACCTAAGTCATGACCATGGGTTTGACTGCCATGACAGACAACAGGCCAAGCATTCACAGAACTAGGTAGCCAGGGGTGCCGGCATAAGATTGGCACTTAGAATTTCGATATGCACATGATGGAATCATGTTTTTCTTTTTATTTTTGCTTTCCAATATAGGTTGAAAAGATATCTGCTACCTGTACCAATTGTTTCTTGCGCCATGTCGTTATGAAGGGTATCGAAAATCTTTCAAAGACAAATGAAAAAGCAGATCAAAAAGTGGTGTGGGAAAAATCTCGAACTCGACCAGGCGTGTTCAAGGGGGGTAGAAAGAATCGAAGAACAGAAAAAGACAGTTGAAAAAGCCGTCCCGTTCGTGGCGTCCTCTGGGGGATATGCCCAGAGTGTCCTGGTTCTAGCAGGCGACTCTGACGAAAAGTCCACTGACGGGTCGAGTCTTCATGGTCTTTCCATGGAAGATGAGCTTTGCATTGAAGATCTTAAAGGGAAAGGACAGCAAGAAGAGAAAAGAAGAGAAGAGAAGCAAGGGATTTGGACAAATCCAAAGATACCGGTACACAAGTCTGTTACCCAATTCTGATCATGTCGTCTCATAGACGGCAACGTAGGCAACCTCCATCATGTTTAGATAGCCATCTTGAGTGGCCTCATCAGGATAACCCTATTGCAGATTTGTCAGTCAAACTATCTCGACATCACTGGGGAAGATCAAATACTTACAGGCCAGTTACCGCCAACAGCCACGTTCAGAAGAACATACATGGGGGAGTGCGCAAGCGTGGCCCAGACGCTCTGATCACCAAGCTGGGCACCTGTGATGGCATGGAAAGGGTTGCCGTTGAGCAGCCAGGTGATCTTTTCGGTTTCCCAACTTTCTGTCCTTCTGTCGATGACAACAGACCAGGTCTGGAACTCGTTGGTCGCGAGGGGAACTTGTTGGCCTAGACCATCGGGTTCGTTGCATGCACCGCCGCCTTCTCTGTCGCAGTGGACAGTTCCGTATCCGATCATGTCGCCGCCAACACGTTCAAAGATGTCGATTTCGCCGCAGAGGGGCCAGACTGTGCCGTGGCGGATGGAGCCGCCTAGCATCCAGAAAGCAGGCCAGATTCCCTGCTTACCTTGGGCGTCGCCAGTTCGGAGGCTTGCTTCGACGCGCATGGCTTTGCCTTGTTCGGCATACCATGACTCCTTCGTCTCAACACGACCAGATGTCCATCCGCCTTCCTGGGTCTTCCAGGGGACGAGCTGGAGAGTATCGCCGCCTGAGAGTTGAATGTTGCGGTTCGAGGTAGAGTAGTCCTGGAGCTCATTGTTGTGATTGATGTCGAGTGCGATGTTCCAGGTTTTGTCGTTGATACCGCAGCCTTGGCAGCCGGAAAAGTCGTCTTGCCAGACAATCTTGAGGCCTGGGCGGTTGGGGGCTTTTATGGCGGAGATGAGAGGGAGGAGGGAGGTGAGGAAGATAACGGGCGAGCGCATGGTGTAAGTCGTAACACGAGATCGGGAGCCGCTGAATGAATGTCTGAGACGGGAGTGACAGATCCGGTAAGAGATGGACGGGAGGAACGTGGTGTCTTAGTCGTGTGTGGAGGAGTATATAGGTGTCTATATATCCAAAAAAGATCGAGATGATAGAAGTCAACGCTTTCGTGATAAGGATCCAAAAGGGAGAATGCGAGTCCTCTTCGCGTCTAAACTGAACTCTTCACAAAAAGACAGACGTAATAGAACCAGAACAGAGGTAAAGGAATGTAGAGAACAGTTTGAAGCCTCCAGGGCAAAAGGAATGAATGAATGGAATAATTTTGGTGGGAAAAGGGAAGGACTAGCAGATCGACTGCAAAGGAGTGAAGTGAAGTGAACGAAGGCCAAAAAGAAGAGAAGTTTGGTGAAGAAGGGAGAAAGAGAGAGGGAGAGAGTAAAGTGGTGGAGACTCGATATGTGGATATATATATATAAGTATGGATGTTTTATAACAAGGACGCTATGAGATAGAGTAGTATCAGATAGTTTCCATCCTTGGAGTAGGTTCCAGGGAGGGAGGGGACGGTATGGGGTGTCTCATATATTCAGGCATTTCTTGAGGTGAATAGCACTTGGCTATATCTCTATTTCTCTACCACTTTTTTTTTTAGAATGGTTCTTGTTCTAAAAACTTCTATCTAAACTAGTATATTGGCGTTTACGAGACCGAAGAGGAAAACACACGAGGCTCGGCGCATGAGAGGAGGTGAATGGGGATAGTCTTATTCTGGTGAAGTGGAGTGGAGTTATGGGACGTGACAAGGCATGACAAGGCATGACAGGATAGGACAGGGTGAGTGGACGAAGCGGTTAGAAATATCGAGCTTTGTGAGGTGTTGTTGGTCAAGGATGGTTGAGACCAGGGCCATGCTGAGTGTTCTCTTGGACTGGGTCTTGGAGGTACTGTATGCTCATGGCTTCACTATCGAGAGGACAAGGAGACAGTCACAGCGCTTGTCACTGCTCGGCTGTGGCGATAGATTTCTTGATTAAAATAACCAGGGGCTGCTGTCATGGGTCATAGCATAACCAAGACCTCTCGGCAGAGTCCAAGCATTGGACGTTCAAGTCTGGACTTTGAAACAGTCCAAGCTATGCCCAGGGTTGGCAAATGAGCGCTTACATGGGGGGTGGATCTGTTCATCCCATCCGTCTTTTATGGCGGATAACATTAGTTGTGCAGGAAGGGTAGGAAAAAAGGAAATACTCGATTAAAAGTGAGTGATTAAAAGAAACGGACAAAACGGATTGTGTCGTTGGGGTGTCTTGGGAGGGATGTGAAACAATATCCGAGATGTGGTGGTTCTTGGGTGTTTAATGCGTTGAAGAAAGGGGGGAGGAAGGGATTAGCGCTGTAAAACGTGGACAAAGGGCATGGTTCACGGAGGGTTTTTCCTTTCTTGGGGGTACGACAGGATGATCGCCGTAGTTAAAATCCACAACCGATTGATTAATTATTTTGCTGTCTTCATAAAACTGGTTTATTAGGTGTGCCTACACAGTACATTTCCTTACTATTCATGTGCTTGATGTGATAGGAGGCAAAAATGTGCTTTCAAGTTCGCTGATAACCCAGGCTAGACTAACTAACAACTTGCAACTCTGCCAAGTCACCGCTCTAGTAAAACAAATGATGAATCCTCTACATTTAGAAACGCAAGAGACAATATCTATTTTTGGTGTCCAAAGTCAATGCATGTTCTCTCGTAGCTGCATCGAATTTCGTATCCAGGATTGAGATTGTGCTTTGCCCGATGTGGTCAAGTGCGTGTCAGGTTGAGATGTGCTTACCCTGGAGCACTATCGACGAATATTGTTGAACTTACATATTTAGATAGTACACTTGCAAGCGTTACATGTCTAGTCATTCTGTGATGTCGCTGTTACCATTCACTTCGGCGTGTATTTGACTTGTGGAATTATTTCACCATGTTCCAGTATGGGTATACATACTAATCATAAATCATCGCTGTCATTAGTTGACTAGACTTGCTGTCTAATCCTCTGTAATGTCCGTCCTATCAAATCGATCTCCAACACTCTCCAATCTCTCGTTCAACTTGATGATGGTCATCTCATACACTCGAGCAGCACCCAAGTGTAGTCTCTCCACCTCATCCTCGTCTGCCTCCCACTTTCGTCGTTCTGGCCCTGTCATTGCAGTGTCTGTGTCTGTATCCATCCCGGACTCATCCTCATCCTCCTCCTCTTCTTCGTCGTCAAAATCCCCGCTGCTCATTATTTCTACCATCAGAACCCGAGTCTGCTGGACAAGGCTTCGACAGCGCACCATCTCAGTTGTGGTCATCCCCCCTCTGAGTCCGTTCTCGAAGCCGGGAAGCGTCTGCCCCGAAACTACGTCCTGACCAATGAGAAGACTAGCGAAACAATGATCAAGTTTGCGTAAAAGCGCAAAGGTGGCCTTGGGCGACGGTGGAAATTGGCGCACATATTGGGTGAAATCACTTGCTAGCCGCAGCAAGAATGGGATTTGGAGGATGGCTACAGCTCATCGTTAGACTTCGACTCAAACTCAGGAATTGGCGGGGGTTGGCTTACGTGTTCCAGCTTTCCACAACACATTAACCAGATCATCCAAGTCATTGCAAACTTCTGCAAAGTTCTTGTACCCGACCACCGAGCCCCCAGCTTCAGGGTCGCTAAACTTCTTGACGTAGCGTCGTGAGATGAGGGCAAGTTGCTGTTCGACGTATCTCATAACAAGAGCTTCTTTGCTCCCCCCAGGCATGAGCGGTTTACTGCGAGGGGTAGGAAGACTGTTTAGGCCTTGAGATGAGGCTGTAGATGGTGCAGGCGAGGGAAGACCACCCGTTGGTGGGATGAAGCCTCCCGGGCCGACAGAATTGGTGTTGTCAGACATGGTGAAGTTCAAAAGAAGAAAGAAAAAAGAAATCGCCGAGACAGCCGATCTGAAAGCTGTTGACTTGTAGGGCGGCCTAGAACGTCGGTTGTTACTGGGTATCGCGGAACAGGGTATTCGGAGAGTGTTATTGGAATGGATGAAGTTGGGATGACAAGTTGAAAGTGATAATTGGCCCTTTTTATACGCTGGCTCAATTGTAGATTGTCATCAAAGAGTGTTTTCACAAAGAATTGCATGTATAGTAAGAGACAAACCTTGAGCCAAAATCTGTGCAATTTAATCTTTTTTATTTATTTCCAGTTTACACACAGAAGTTTGAGGAAATTCAAGGCATTAATGTTAACCATGATGCTCAGTCATGGTGGGGTAGATGCTGAGAGAGCATGCATCTGTCACAAACCTACTAAGCAAGTGATTGGTCACTATAGCCGCGAATCATGTGAGTACAATCGCTATACGCGCTAAAAAGAAATCAGCCGCGCAACAGCAATTGGAGCGAGCTTTTGTATCCATCCAAAATTTCCCAACAACCACGTACAGCACCATCGTCATAACCAGCTCACTCGCATCCCGACGCATCAACCCGATCCAAGTCTCCCACCCGCTCACACAACCTTTCCTTCAAAATGCCTCCCAAGCGTATCGTCATTGAGTCCGGCTCCCGCCGTGGTGCTGCCCCCAAGGGTTTCTTCGCCTCCACCTACGGCGCCCTTACCTCCTCCGAGAACGCTGCTGTTGTCCGTAGCATTGCCATCTTTGGTGTACGTTCCAAATTCCGTCGTTCTTCTGAATCATAAACTGACTGGTTTCAAGGCTGCCGTGACGTTCCTCGCCAGCTCTTGGGGTGAGATCCTTCTGCCTCCGTAAGTCGCATATATACTCATACTTCTCACCAATGCCCATCTAACTCCCTCTCAGCCAGTAAATACGTTTGACAACAAAACTGCGACAAAAAAAATCCGAGGAAATAGACGAATGAAGGACAGGGATAATGGGACAGGTGCAAGACAGCGCCATTCCCTTCTTCTGCCTGAAGCAGATAATCACAACAAAACTGTACATTAGGATGAAATGGGTGTATGCTTAGAGAGATTGGGTTTTCTGTACGAGTCCAGGCCTGACCATAAGGCTGTTATGATGTATGGGCGGCGGAAAATATCAACACTACTGATTTTTGGATATACGGCGTTTGAATAGCGTCTATTGAGTGTCGTGTGATGTGCTATAGAATGGGGGTTTTGCGGGTGCTACCCAGATTCTCAATAGGAGCTGGAGGGTGTTACCTGTGGTTTATGCGCTGTAGGGGTGCTTGAATCTGGTACGTGCTGTCTTGGACTACTACTACCTAGTACTATACTCAAGCTTGCTCTTGCCTAGTAGGTACGCCATGATAACAATCACCTGCCATGCCAGTTCAACTCTCAACTTGCGACTTCAGAGAGACTACCT
Source organism: Fusarium penzigii (assembly GCA_013623535.1). Taxonomy (NCBI): domain Eukaryota; kingdom Fungi; phylum Ascomycota; class Sordariomycetes; order Hypocreales; family Nectriaceae; genus Fusarium; species Fusarium penzigii. The sequence goes on along the minus strand of JABFFC010000306.1, from coordinate 5,038 downwards.
GCTGGTATTATTTTCACTTCTTTCGCCCCTCTTCTTGTTTCTTTGGTATGCATGAACTTCGGTATTCTCTTTATACTATTCTGCAGCTCCATATTTACAACAGTTATTCTGCGGTTTTACATTTACAGCCCCTAGTACCTTGATCAAAACAACACAGATTCAACCCAAGTCAGGTAACCAGCCTCAACATCTTCTAGACTCCAGTCCATCCGGTCTTCGATCAAGATGCATGCTCCGCCCTCATCTCTCGCATCCTCTTCAGTGGGATACCAATCAGCAGGCCCAGAAGATTGGACTCAGCCTCCACGATTCAGTCTGGCACAACTCGTCTCTAAATTCGAAGGCGCTGACACTGCAGCCCTGAAAGGTCAGCCCAAGGCCTTGTTTCCGTCCCCTAGAACAAACCTGGTGCGAACACGAGAGAGGAGTTCTACAACATCGAGTCTGACGTCCCCCCATTATTTCTCATCGCCCAAGCAACCATTTTCTAGGCCAGGTCGAGCCCAAACTCTCGGTACCAAATCACCAACTTTGTCAACCCATAGCCTCGCCACTGGGCTGAAACGACAGTCCGTGGCTGACAGGAGGAAGTTATTTGAAAGAGTTGGAGGGAATTCTGGTATGCCAATGAAATTCTTACTCACTTGCATATTGAATAACATTACCCATTAGCTCCACCACTCCCACGAAAGTCTATTGATAGCGACCCGTTCCTTGAGTTGACTCCATCCAGACGCTAGCAGCCCCGGAAATACACTCAGGCGTCTCAACTTGACAGCGGTGCTTCACCCAGAGTTCGCTCAGATATCCCTGACCCAGAAACTCAAGTCTTGAAGACATCAGTCACGGGGCCGTCACGGCTTTCGGATGAAGAACCATCACCTCGCTCTTTCATTACGGAAGGTCATTCTTTAAAACACAAGAGCTCCATTGCCCCTCTCTGGTCGACCCCGGTCAGAAGCAAGTATATTCTAGCAGACAATAGCCCCAGCCATATCAGGTCTCAATATCGAACCAGAGATGTGGATGAAGCCAGCCCGGCAAGCAGAAACAGATTGACGCTTGATCGAGGCCACGATGTCCAGATCACAGGAAACAAATTACTGTCGGCAGATGCAGTTCGGCAGTCACCATGGGTGGAAACCCCCAAGAATACTGCATCATCTGTGCCTGGTTTGGGGGTATCCAACGCTTCAACTCTGTCCAACCAACCACCAGATGTCCCCGTTCACTTAATAAGCTCTCTAAGATCATTTAGATTCTCGCGCAATGCACCTAAAGCACCAAGCCTGCCGCGATCCAGGATCAGTAGTCTACGAAGACGATTTGATAACCAGAGGGTTCTCACGGTGAATGCTACCACTGATGGCGAGAGCTGTCGCGAGACCATACAAGCCCCTGCTCAAAGCTCCCATGAATCGTCCAATATGCCAATCCCGAAGTCTGCTACACTTCCAAATCTCGGTTCTGGCGTTTCACTGAAACGAAATTCCCGAGGCTCTTGTGTACATCATGTCAACACGGTCACAAAAGAGGTCGGTACACCACAGAGGCGTAGTGTTGAGATAGGCGACTCCCCGTTGTAGGACAAGATTGGACTGTTCGAATCCCTGTGTCAACAGGGACAGGACTCACCTCAGCAAGCGGAAATTTCAACTATAGGGGTAGGTAAACACACATCTACCTCTGCAATACCAAGGGCAGGCAATATCCGTATTCCAGAACTTAGTGGACTTAAACGCACTCTACGCCGTATATCCGGACCACATAGACGCAGTTCTACTGAATGGAGCACTACAAGCTCTTGCAGAATCGTCCAGTCCAAGTCAAATAGCTCTACATCAACCGAACGAGTGGTTGGTGTGGAGGCGTTGATTGCTACCCACTCAAGAAGCTGGTCGACCGATGTGAAGCACCTCAGCCGGAGACTCCCGGCCAAGGTAGAAACCCCTGACAAAATTGAAGCAACGATCACACGCACTGCAGAGACAGTATCAAGAAGCTCTTCACTAGTTCATCCAGGGTACAATGTTGATGGCGAAGCTGGCTTGCTTCATAGGGATGCACTCCTGCCTCTATTCACCGGCCTTCGCTCTACAAACCTAACAGACCCGTTCGCTCGAAGAGCAAATCAGGCATCCCTCCCTAACTGGACGAATGTGGAATGCCCTGAGGCAAGGCGCAATGCATTGGTGCGCAAGAGTAGCCCTTTGGCTGCTGAAGAACAATGTGCACTCAGACATCCAAGACCAGTACGGCGCGTTCATGCCAACGACTTGAACCGGCTAGTAAACTTGTGCAAGGAAAAGATGAGGCGGCTATCGGGTGGAAAGAGTGAATGAAAGGGTCTCGAAGATGGGATACGCCAGGATGAGGGGCATTGGTACCACAGATGTATGTACTACTGGCTCGGTTCAACGGGCCTCGATATTGTGTAAGACTTCTTTGTCACGACGATTAAAGGGCAGCATGAAGAATTATTCGGCTTGCATTAGTTCCATAAAGTTCCTGTATATGGTAACTTCTTTGTATTAGTCCTTCATTCACTTGCAGTAGAAGCATTGGGTCAGATTATATGGTATAAGTTTTCATTGCTGTCGCGCCTGGGCGCTTGGTATCTCTCAAACTAAAAGTAATAGACTTGTCCTGCTGGCTCTTGTGCCCAAACATACAACGGACTGAAATAAAAGTGGTATTTTTTGAAGACGACGCCGTAGTTTCCGAAACTCGAGGAATACCATCCATCCTGATGCCAGTGTGAGAAGAGGCATTTGTCGAATAACGGTTTAACGAGTTGATATCCTCCGCCAAAATGAAGCAAAGACATGAGACGAGGTTTACGGGTAAAGTGACCTCGTGAACTGCCTGGTACGCCGCGCTGTTTGGTGACCTCCAAAGAAATTAAAAATGATTGAGTTGTTGAAATGAAGAAAACGGGGTGGGTGTGGTATCAGTGAAGTGATGGATAAAAATCGTCGAATGGCGAAAAGGGGTAAAGATTATCAATTGCGCTCCTCATGCTGCGAAAAGCCACGATCAACACGGACTTGGTTCGCCATCTCGATATCTTGCTCGCGCGATGTCCTTCCCATATTGAATCCCGAGGGGTCGATATGATCCCGGGATGACATGCCCGCCTCACAGTGGGAAAAGATGGAAACATGGGGTTGTCCCGCGAGACTACGACCAGCGGTGGAGAAACTCCCGGCTTTGAAGGGAGTGATGGAGTTGGGAACGGATGGGTTGGGGCGAAGACTGGAGTCGGCGGATTGATAGGCGAAGGAGGTCGTGTTGGCAACACGTTGGGCGGCGAGGGTGCCGAGAGGGAGAATAATGGCGACGGAAGTCAGAGTGAGAGAGGCGGATTCAAAATTGCGAAATTCGGCCCATTCGAGGCCTGCGAAGATGACTGGGAAGTTGTGTCAGTTGGTTATTGTATTGAGGAGTGTCATTTAATGGAGAAGAGGGTTGGAACTTACCAGGTACAATCATCAGGACGCCATTGGTCATGATCAAGACTTCCATGGGACTCATAGCCTTGGAAGAAGGTAGCATGCCTCTGTTGCTGACAATATGCCAGATGAGTTTGATGTTGAAGATGGCGCAGAACCAGCAGATGGAGATGGCGTTGGTGATGACACACCAGTAGATGACCCAGTCGTGATGCTTGGGTAGCTTGAGCTCGAGCATGGCACGGCTTTGGAAGATGGCGAAGGTGATGCGCCATCCGATGGTCAAAAGGGTGATGATGGCGGAGGAAACGACAACACTGTACTTCCAGACTCCCGGCCAGAGGCGAACCATTGTCCAAGCCTGGTTCATAAGCGCGGCTTCAGTGACAACAACGAGGAGGAGCGAGACGAAATTTGCAGCAAGACTCAAGTCGTAGGCGCTCCTCGGTACACGTGAGAAGTCACCGCCCCAGACGGCGTAGAAGTCATTGAACGCCGAGGGAAACCAGGCGACAAGGAGAGCCATGCGGACGGAGCAGACAAACAGGCCGGCCATGTGCAGAGCGTTGGAAGGTCTGCGGAACTTGGCGGCTGGGGTCTGGATGAGAAGAACGAGGAGCATGATGACGCAGGCGCCGAGCTGTGCGCCGTAGCTTATGCACACGCTGACGGACTCATCGTGGAAGTCGTCGAGGACGGAGATGGGGACGGAGATTTTGGTGATGCCGTCGGCGGCGAGAAAGGTTACGTTTTGGGAGAAGGGGTCAAAGGATTCATCCATGGTGATCTGGCTTGAGGAGGAGCCCCGGACTGAGAAGTGTTTGTCTTCCAAGTGGTTGTTGTGATGAATAGGTAAGTTGATGGTGTGAAGAGTTGAGTGACAGGATATCTGGGCCTGATGATGATGATGATGATGATGATGATGATGAAATGGAAAAAGAAGAAGAATAAGGGAAGAGTTGGGATTTATTATCGAGAAATTTGATATATTTCTCTTATAAGGAGAATAATAGGAAGGTTAAGAATAATACGATGCTTATATGATATATACGTCAAGTATAATAGACAGGTTTTTCCTCAAACGCCTCACAGGTATGAAATGCTGTTAGAAACACAGGAGGAAGGGGGGGCAAATTTGCAACGACAATAATTAGTGTTAATTACTGTATTGGTTCGAAAACGGTTTAAATAGGGAAACTGAGATTCATGGTGGAAATGTATTGTTAACTTTTTTAAAAAAAGAATTTGAGAAAATACATACAGTGCAGGTTGTTTGATAATAATAATAAAAAAAAGTGAACACTATGGGATGCTGTATCAAAAGATGTTAGTGTCAGTTGTCAGTTGTTAGTGTTAGTATTGTTCCCGCATGTGGCGTTTCAGCCAACTTGGTATTGTTCTTCTCCTCTACCACTTTAGACATCTCCCAAGGCCCCCCCTTCTCTCTCACCTATCAACTTACCTTTTTTTTTTTTTTTTTAACCTCCCCTTTCAATTAGTCCGCTATATATCGGTCGAGGCGTTTTTAAGAGTCGGACCGTGCTTTTCTTTGCTTTTGACAGATGCATTCTCAAAGGAAAAAAAAA
>JABFFC010000304.1:0-36309 GCA_013623535.1 Fusarium penzigii | reverse complement strand
GTTGCTGGGTGTTTGTTTCTGGTGCGATGAGGCAGCTGGAGGGGAAGGCTTTGAATCAAAGAAACTCCCTCCTCCAAGGCCGCCAAAAGCATTGCTGTTACTGTGGTTGGAGCGGCCAGATCCGAGGTTTGCAAAGGGATCAGGGGGGGCGGGCTTGGGGGCAGCAGTATTGGAGACGCTGAGGCTGCTAAAGGCATCGTTGAAGCCGCCACCCACAGAACCCTGGGGATGGTGGCCCATTGTGGGTGAGGCCATGCCGCCAAACCCACTCTGCGAAGGCTGCTGTTGCTGAGGCTGTGGTCGAGGAGCTGTAGCGTAGAGTGACAGGATGGATTGCTTCAGGTCGGGACGGGACTGGGCGCTGGTATTGGTGCCAGTTGTGCTGGCCGGCCGGGGAGGAGCTGCGGGTTCGCCAAAGAAATCCAACCCCAGCAGAGAGTCCTTTGTACTGGTAGCTCGCGGGGGAGCGGGCTCGGCCTTAGGAGCGACCTTTGCGGTTGGCGGAGCGGCACTGCTGGGTCGTGCTGGAATAGGGTCGCCGCCGATAAGATCACCCACAGGAGCTGCGATAGCCTTAGGGGGTTGCGGGCGGTCTTGGCCCGCCTTTCGAAGCGACTCCTTTCTCTCAATAACCTGCTTCTCCTTGACAAGGCTCAGGGGCACATCGTCATCGCCGTCGACGTCGAGGGTTGCGGGATCGGGCATGGGGCCATCCATAACCCATCGCTTGAGTTCGTACTTTGTTCGGATAAAGTTCTCGATCTTGGCTTCGGAGGGAGCGTGGCCAGGGGCGAGTTTGGCTTCCCAGTACTTGTTAGCACGGGCATTGCCCCAGCTCAGAATACTCTGGAGTTGTTCGTCGGTCCAGGAATCGAGGTCGACCGACTTGACACGGCTGATATGAGTGCCCATTCCGCGGTGAATGCCTGAGCATCGAATGCAGATGAAGACACCTAGGTTCCAACTGGCCCATCGGGGATCTATCCACCAGGTCAGATAATGTGATCTTGAATTGTCGCTGGCACCAGTCTGGAGATGGAGACTCACGCTTGTTCCTCTTGCAATCGGAGCAGACTTTGTTGGCCTCGAGCTTCAAGAGACTCTTGATGGTAGCTTGGTTTTGCGCCGCCCGCTCAGCGGCGGGGTTCGGGGCTCTCCTGGACATGGCGGTAGGTGCTGTAACTGGGAAGCGATAGTGAAATGGATGATGCGCGATGGTAGATTCGGATTCGTGGAGGGACAGATTGAGGGACAAGCACCAAAGGCCAGACAACGTGGTCTGGTGGGAGTTGAAACAAATGGATGGTGTCAAGGTAGGATAAGTGGTAGATTAGGGGAGTAGGGAGGTGCCAAGGTGGTCAGTGTTGGTGATGTTAGCGGCCTAAATGGAACTAAACTTGCCTGGGCGGAATTACCTTACCACCTAGGCCCCCAAGTGAAGCAACCTGAAGTACCATCTAACTTGGACTTTGCAGGTACGGTACTTGGCTGTTGCCTTTGAGCTAGACCTACCGGGCATGTATGGTGGGGGTATCAATAGCACTAGCCACGATTGGGTTTTGGTCATGGCTTCATTGTGCTGTACCGGTAATTGTCATGAATACAAGGATGACATCCCTTGAGATCTTTAAAGAAAACGGCTGCCTATAGAGACCAAATAATTTGAAATTCTGATCAACTCTATTAAAGAAGGATTTCTTCATTGAATCTAGGCAACAGAATGCGGGCACTGGTAAGGATGACTGCTGACATATCTACCTGCAGTGTCATAGAAAGCCACTGACAACAATGCCTTGGAATAAGAAGAATAGTCAAAGTATTTCATATCTCCAAGACACAAGATTGTTCCCTTATTAATATGATGCCCCATGTCAGTAGGTATCCCATGATCTGGGACTGATATGTGGCTAACGTTGGGGTATGGCTGCGGCTGTGGCTTAGAACAGTTTAGGTACTGTTAGTCAGAAGCTGTTGAAGTTGATGATGCAACTGATTCCATACCCACATCCACATTGTCGATTCCTCATTGCCACGCTGACATGGGTCCTTTCCTAAACTTCAACTTGAATTAAAACCTCATTGATATCCTCTCATCCTCATAATCTTCAACTCTTTATATAAACTCACAACTTCTCAATGCGATTTTCACCTTTCCTGTCTACCCTCATCTACACCTTCTCCAACTTGACCCGTGTGAGACCTACACACTCACACTTTACTGTTCTTCGTCCTCTTCCTCTCCGATCTTCCATGTCCGGTATCCCCTTCCTGGGCGCTCTTTTCGGTTCTTCTGCTTCCAAGTCTTCCGACATGTCTTATCCCGATAACCGTAGCAACGATGAGTGGCGGGCTGTTCTTAACAAGGGTGAGTGGCCAAACTGATCAATGTTGACATGTCAACATCTAACCGTCGATGCAGAACAGTTCCGTATCCTGCGCCAGAAGGGCACTGAGCCCCCTGGATCGGGCAAGTTTGACAAGCACTACCCCGACAAGGGCGTCTACACTTGTGCGGGATGCAATGCTCCCCTTTACACAGCCAAGCACAAGTTCAGCTCTGGATGCGGTTGGCCAGCCTACTTTGACAGCATCCCCGGAGCTGTCGTTCGTCATGAGGACAGCACTCTTGGCATGACACGCACTGAGATTGTATGCGCCAACTGCGGTGGACACTTGGGTCATGTTTTCAAGGGTGAGGGTTTCGACACGCCGACCGATGAGAGGCATTGTGTGAACAGTGTCAGTCTAAACTTTTCGCCTGAAGACAAGGTCGTCTCGGACAAGGGTACCGATAGCAAAGTTTAAGTGTGGTTTACGTTATGATTGATGGGAGTTATGTATGAGGATTGATTGTGGGATATGGCATATGAGAGACGTGAAGGAGATACCTTGGAGAATGGACAGACTTAGGGAAGAATATCAGTTATCCCCTCTTTTACTATTTATTTTCTCTTTTGTAACCAAGTAAATCGGGGACTTCGCTATTTCGAGCTGATTGTAGATGACTCTTTGTCCATATTTGTTGTAATTAACCTCTGCGCATGCTCGACGAGCAACATCTTGTTATATGAGGAAATAGCAGAAGTCAGTTAGTCCTGCATTTAACGTGGTTCCAAACGTAGAATCCAGGTTCCAGAGCTCACTTATACACGGTGATATGTCAAGGCGAATTAATCACATTGAGCAAATTCTTGCATGTCATATACAGAGTCAAGATACTTGTAGTTAGATGTTGAATGTGGATTATCCATAAATCGTCCCTGATTCCTATTGACTTCAGCCATAATAAAAATCATCTCCTTCCATCGATTTTTCTCCTGGCCTACTAACTCGCTCATGGCGTATCGCGATCTCATCGGAAGAATCGATCCAATTGTTCAAGGCGTAGCTCGTTATTTAACATGAAGTCATGCATCCTTGTCTCAATCCTCCTCCCCACATAACAAAACCCCCAGTATCAATCAATACGAGCCTCGGCCGACGGCTCCTCGTCGGGTCTGTTTCCATTATTACAGTACTGTACCTGCTTTGGCTCGGGCGTGTTTTACCCGCAAAACCCGGGGCAACTACTTAAATGAGACGAGCAGCTTAGACCTGGTTATTCTATAGGTATCATGTCATGGCCACTGCTCAGTATCACGTTCCACTTCCTACTGTGCATGGAATTATCTGAAAAAAGGACAACAATGGGATGTGATTATGGGAAGGAATACGAGTTCATATATAGGAATATCAAATGTGGTAACACATCAAATCATGACAATAACCATGCTCACGTCTCTGTCATCTTCAATCTCACCTCACATGTAATCTTTGTTTGCTTGTGATTCCCTTTAATCCACGTGCCATGCATGACATGAACCACCCAATCTCACATCTGTCTACAGAGTACTCCAGATCATCACCTCTTCCAAATCTAGATTGGTTCCCCCTTTCTTCCCTCGTGACGCAACAACTTTGGGGCCCCGCCTGCAACAGTCAGAAGCAGACAAGACAGACAAATAAGGAACAAAGACAGGGAGGGCCAAATAAAAAAAGCTGGGGGAAATGCAATGACATGTGAAGAAGACGCTAACAATGCGCCACTAAAAATCGCCAAGAACTGGGGCTAAAAGATGCCTCGGTCGAGGCGGGCCCTTCGCCGCTTGACTTTACTTTGGGGTCGTTGCTCTCACTGTAGACTGCTGAAGCTAACAAATAATTGTTCTTTTTGCGACGAACCCTTCTTCTCTCTCCATCTTATTCATCATAAAACATCCGAGGCTCACCGACTTGCTCTTGATACCCCCATTCTCCCTTTAATACCTTCCCGTCTCCGCTGTTTTTTTTTTTTTTTTGTTCTTAGCATTCTTCCTCTCACATCCATCCATCATCTCTTCCTCTTCCTACCAATACCAACACCTCTCCATACCTCTTCCTCATCCTCATAATCTAACGACACAATGGGTGGTAAGTTCAAGCATCTTTCGCCCTGCTTCCTCATCCACAGGCTAATTCCTCTCAGCTCTTGACAGACTCTCTCAGATCGGTGGCCAGATCACTGGCAACCCTACCGCCGGCGGTCGCGACAAGATCCTAGAGAAGCACGCTGATGACGTAGGCGCTCTCCCCCGTCTCCCTTCAAAACACCGAACTAACAGCTCCTAGATCGTCGTCACCGCTTGCTGTCGAACCGCTTTCACAAAGGGTGGCCGAGGTGGTTTCAAGGACACCCAGGCTTCCGACCTCATCGCCGGCGTCCTCAAGGCTATCATCGACCGCTCAAAGATCAACCCTGCTCTAGTTGAGGATGTCTGTGTCGGTACTGTCTTGGCTCCCGGAGGTGGTGCTACAGAGATGCGCGCTGCCACATTGGTCGCTGGTTTCCCCGAATCCACTGCCGCCCGAACTCTCAACCGACAGTGCTCTTCTGGTCTCCAGGCTTGTGTCGATGTCGCCAACCAGATTAAGAGCGGCATGATTGATATTGGTATCGGTGCTGGTGTCGAGAGCATGTCCACTCAGTATGGGTATGTTGTAATATGAGCCCTCTATCCTGCGACCGTAGCAACTGACGAATCATAGTCCCAACGCCGTTTCTGAGTTCTCCGAACTTCTCCAGAGCCACCCCGAAGCTGCCAACTGCAAGGTCCCTATGGGTGTCCTGTCTGAGCAGATGGCCAAGGACCTTGGCATCACTCGAAATGCTCAGGACAGCTTCGCTGCTGCATCTTACCAAAAGGCCCTCAAGGCCCAGAAGGCCGGTCTTTTCGATGAGGAGATCGTTCCTCTTACTGTCAAGGTCGAGGACAAGGAGGGTCAGATCAAGGAGGTTACTATCTCCCGAGATGACGGTGTCCGCGATGGCATCACTGTCGAGTCGCTTGGCAAGATCCGCGCTGCTTTCGCCAAGGACGGCTCCATCCACGCTGGTAACGCCAGCCAGATCTCTGACGGTGCCGCCGCTGTGCTTCTCATGAAGCGATCCACTGCTGAGAAGCTCGGCCAGAAGATCATCGGCAAGTACGTCTGCGCTTCCATCGTTGGCGTCAAGCCTCTCCTCATGGGACAGGGTCCCTGGAAGGCTATCCCCAAGGCTCTCGACCTTGCTGGTATCTCCAAGGACGATGTGGATATCTGGGAGATCAACGAGGCTTTCGCCAGCCAGTGCTTGTGGTGCGCAAACGAGCTCGGAATCCCCCAGGAGAAGATCAACCCCAAGGGTGGTGCTATCGCATTTGGTCATCCTCTAGGCTGCACCGGTGCTCGACAAGTTTCCACTCTCTTGTATGAGCTGAAGCGAACGGGTCAGAAGGTCGGAGCCACATCCATGTGTGTCGGCACAGGTATGGGTATGGCCGCCATCTGGGTGGCTGAGTAAACAATGATACCACCAATGTATGAATAGAATGTTTAAATGTCAAGTATATGTTATCAAAATTATCCATCATCAGAATCCCTCTATAAGTGTACCTATTTTCTTGTCATGTGCGACTTGTATCAGATGTGTTCCGATTACAAGGTCCATGAGTCCAAGTCCAACACTCTTGTAGATGACTGTGCCATTTCGCAGCCAGCGTACAAGGTGGTTTTCCTTCTTCGCCTTATCGTTATCTGAGGAGCCGCTTGAGCGCTTGCGGAGGTGGAAAAAGGACGGCTTTCGTGATCCAGATCCCACCGAATCTGTTGGGCTGCTTGGTCGTTCACTCGAACTTCCAAACACAGTTGACATGGATGGCGTTCGGCTGTCAAGGTCCAACTTCTGGACATCAGAAGAGAGCGAGGCCTGGCTGCTCGTAACATCGGTTTCAGATTCCTCTACAGCCATTCGATGAAGCATTACAAGTTCGCCGAGCCTGTTAGGTTAGCCCAGTTCGCCGGGGCGGGAGTATAGACTTACTCTACTAGCTGATGGGGACCAATGCCAGCAGCAATGATCTCGCCAGCTTCTGCCAGTACTCCTTTGACATTATCTACCACAATAACGCCGCCTTCGGTAACGTGTTTATGGAAGTGTCGGTGCGGCTTATCATACTGCTTGACAGCGAGTTGCAGCAAATCATCGGGGAGTTCTCTCATATCCGGAGTATGACTTCCAACAGCAACAACGAGCCGGCCCTTCTTCCGACCCTCATGCGATGTTAGAATCGCACCGTCAAAGAGATCCTGCTGTGATGATGTGCAGCAGTAGATGACATCGGCGTCCCGCAACTGCTCCTTCAGCAGACGCTGATACTCGTGAAACGTACTGATCAGTAGCCCGAACTTGGCGTTTGCCCAGCCTTCCCGCTGCTTCACCTCGACAGGAATATGAGTGAAACGCTTGAGAAGACATTTTGCAGCGTCAGACCAATGGCTGTTTATGACATTGATATGCTTGATCGTGCTTCCACGCATCATAAGAGCCAAACGGATATGCCAGTAAGCTTCGAGACCGGTGCCAAAAACAGTCAAGGTCTTGACGGTTTCACGACGAGTAAGGAGACATGCTGATGCAAGGGCAGTGCAAAAAGCGGATAAAACACTTGCATGAATGATTCCAAGAGGTGACCCATCTGGTCTGAACAACTTAAGAACACCTGCTGGCTTGATCTGATCGATATCGGGTTCCTCGGTGAGCTCAGCAGTCGTCGTTGAGGTGACTTGAAGGTTAGCCTATGGTACATGGTGATGATCCACATGCTCTCACCTTTACAGGACATTCCACATGGGGCACATGAGGGCGTGTACGTGGACTTGGCCAATGTGTACGGATGAAGTGTAGTGGTCTTTCGTGGCTGCTGGAAGGTCTCGGATGCTTCAACGCTGTTGGAGAACTCGTAGAGGGATGAAGCTAGGACATGGCGAAACTCTTCTAGCTCATCCAGAGTGAGGCCCTCGAGGATTGTATCGACTTGGTCGTCCGACAGAACGGTGAATGTCATCTTGTTATCAGTGTTTCGAGGTCAGTGAGCTGTGGGGTTGTGGTTGGGTTAAGTGATACTGTCGGAAAGATAGGCATAAGCACGCTGCAGGCGTTATAGCGGGATTCTCGGCTCAGCTATAAGCATATGTCGTCCGGATGTCGTTGTAATGTTTGCTCATGTAAGCTACAAGCTGCAGGCAACTGTGTTTTGTCGAAGATGAGGTGATGCAATAGCGACTGTTCTGTCGTGGGGAAAGATCCCCCCACTGTATCTCTGGTTGTTACGGCTGTTGACCGTCATTGTAGCCAGCGCACCTTGTCTATACGATAATGAGATGTATCTGATGTGTTTAACGTTTAAACTCCGTACTGAACATGAGGCAATTCACGAACGGCTAACGTATAGTATTAACAAAATTGCACAGGTATGGGAACTGGAACTGTGTTGTCTTGGCCACCTTGTCCGTATGAACAAGCGATAGTATTTCTTAGTGCCCATCCTATCATCCACCATCGACTTTGCTCAAATAGACCATTACACAATAACACTTCTGAGAGTATAATTTACAGACATATGGAAGATCGCGAAACCTGGAGTAAAAATGGAGATTACGGAGATGCCAAGAAGAATATCGATTTCGGCTCCAACAGCGACCTGTGAATGTAGGGTAAGACGTGGCCGAAAAGAACTCCTCAGTGATATCCTGATCATAAGGTAATTCGGCGCTCAGCGAGGCTTGGCTGTGATGCCGCGTAGTCCTGGTACGTCACTTGAGCGATACAGAGCACAAGAAAACAGAGGTGCCTGATTCAACTTGATGTTTTCTGCAAGGTCGTGTGCTGACATACAGATTCAGGTTATGTCTCACCCATAGACATAGCCAGGCAGAATTATTTCTCCAAATATTTAAAACCTCATCTATCTGTCTGGCATTTGAAACACGGCATAATAATTTACAAGTATCGCATCCTTGTCCATCCGACCTGACCACTTCCTTCAGCGTCTCCTGCTCCTTGGCAAACTCCACTAAAGTCACAAAGAACCTCCCTCAAACAGCCAATCAGAGAGCTCAACCCACCCCAAAAGCATCCGTCAACAGCAACGAACGGTCGCCCGGGAGAGGTTTCTATTGACAAGGCCAAGCCCTGCGCCAGCCTTGAAATTAGGGAACGAGGGCCCTCCATACCCAGTCCAGGGCATAACTGCTAGCACTAAGATTGAGTTGAATTGCGTTGCGTTGCAGAAGAGGCTACGTGCATCATTTCCAACGTCACAAAGTTCGACCTCCCATCTACAACTCATTCGATCCGACAACTCATCCCCGGCGCAACCATTATAAGCCTCGATATCGATTTTTATACGTTTTATCAATTGATAGCAGCCCCTCCAAGCACCGCTTCTATCAAGCTCGCTGTCTATCGTGCGACGCATTTCCTTGCCAGTTCCGAATACGAGTTCGATTTCATAACAGACGTAAGCTGTCAAGATGACGCTCAAAGAGGAGTTCCAGACACGAAACTTCAGTGCGTACTCTCCGATACACCCTTCTTCTACGTTCCAACTCGCTCTAACATAGATTTCAGGCATTTACGGCCAATGGTAAGCTCGGTTCGACTCTTGCGCATCCCATCATGTACTCGATACCTTAACAGAGCTTCCGATGAAGCCAGCGACCTGCGCGACCAAGACGATTACTTTACCCAACATCGAGCTGACACTTACAACTTATAGGCTTGGAATTCTATCCATGATCATTTGCCTGGCTGTAGGCATCGCCAACATCTTCACTTTCAACCCTATCATCATCATCTTTTGCGCTCTCGCTCTGTAGGTTCTCGTTTGTCAACATGACAATCTCTAGTGCTAATGAAAGAATAGCGCGTCGGCGTTCATCATCCTGTTTGTCGAGGTTCCTCTCCTTCTTCGAATCTGCCCTACCTCGGGCAAGTTTGACGAGCTTATCCGCAAGATCTCGACCAACTACCTGCGAGCCGCCGCCTACGGTGTCATGTCATTGATCCAGTTCCTGAGCACCATCAAATATGCCACTAGTCTCATTGCCGCTGCTGTGTTCCTTCTACTCACGGCCATCTGCTACCTCTTGGCTGGAATCAAGGGCCAGGCCTTTGTCGGCAGCAAAACTCTTGGTGGCCAAGGTGTCGCGCAGATGATTGTGTAAGCTTCGTCAACAAGCACGCCCTCTCGTGCAAACCACTCGACAGTGCGCAAATGGCAAACAATGTTTACTTCCAGTGGAAGCCTGGGAGTTATTGAACTGGACGGTAGTCGGAAGAACGTTCGACACCACGGTGGAGTAGAGGGTTCGAGAAGAAAAAGGCAGAGGAGAAGCCTTATTAGGCAAGCTCCTATCTCGATGAGTTACGACCCGTTGCTGGCGAGCACTGGTCTGCATGCCCAGCTGGGAATTTCGGCGTATGGGATGAAGGAATGGCTTACGTCTTGGTTTTTAGCAGTTGGCCGTGTTTATGTTTATTGTTGTTGACTCTTTGAGCTCAAGGACTTGTTGGTGCTGTATCGAAGTTAGTTGTATCATTTGAATTATCGGCATGCGTTTCTCAATGTGTGTGGTTCTTGTTGACAGTAAAACTGTGGTTATGAGTTTTCGAATGGGATTTGTTTTTCATCTGTATGCTGCTGGTAGATCAAAGAACAGAGAGACGATTATCTGGTCCAGAACGTACAACCTAAACAGGCAAGACAATGCGGCGTCGAACACGTACCAGTATCAGGATCAACTCAGAGACAGGACCATCGACAGGCACTTGATTTGCTTTGGTTGGATTGAAAATTGGGGTTTCTGTAGGTGGCGTTTAGAGTAAAAACTGGCCGAATCGATCGCTGCTTGTAGGCCAAGGGATGGAATGCAATTGGCGTCAAGAAGTGACCAGACCACATGATGGCTTTTCCTGTAGGTCGGTGCAGTTTCTACCATTCAAGTGTCGAGGTTGTTAGATGAATGGATATCAACAATCGGCATACGCGGGACCAACCCCCGGCGTGATGGAAGGTATAAGTGAACCTAGGTAGAGCTTCGAACTACAGCTAGAGCAGACGATAGGGGATAGCGTCATGATAAGGTTGCTTAGCATGATGTGCAAATGGACGTAACAGAGGGGTTCAACATTGGATGGGAATCAAGTCGAAACCAGCCAGGTGGTAATCGAGCTGTGTAGACTCCTGTAGCTGGAAATTGAAGATGCACACGGGACCGGAGTGTTTCTCCAGAGATCGTCGGGTAGCTTTCTTTCTTTGAGGCCATATGAGGTTGAATGTCATGATGACATGGAACAGCTTATTGCATCACAATGCTTTTTCAACGATCTCAAGGCCTGTTATTGTTAGCTTTCATCCCAGATCTTGCCAACAAGCTCTTTCTCATTCCAATCTAGGTAGTTTGACTTTTACTTCGAGAGGGAGAAAAAAAAGATGAGCTTCACAAGACCAGTTGAAAATTTTATCTCCTTTTTTGTTTTTGTTTCTTCTACTGCTGTACTTCTCTCAATAGATGCTGCCGGCGTCGACAGATTCGGCAACGTTTGATTTTAAACTGACTGGGTTTGTTGGGTCGTCTGACCGTAAAGATTTCTCACCGTATCGACGGCGTAACGTGAAGAGTCTAGGGTGAGGGGGGGGCTTGTTCTGGTCTGGACAAAAGATGCAAATGCAAGCATAGGTACCCCTTGTGAGCATTTTCAACAACCAGTAATATGTCGTCGAGTAAGCGTCATTGCTGTGAAACCTCATGGGTTCCCTCTTGTCTAGTTCTGTTTACTAGATTCTCTCTTTTTTTTATCTTCTCGGCGTACCTTGGGGCCCACGCTGCCTGACCTTTAAACGCACAACAGGAGACGGACGATGTACGAGATCCCCGCCATCATGGGCCTGGCCTGGAGGGGCTAGAACTGTGGACCAAAGGATGGAACGGACCTGGCTGGCGTAACTTCAAGTTATGATGAAGTGACATTGTTTCTTCCATGTTTTGCTGACACTGTATGACGGTTCTTCGTGGGGTTTCTATCCTCAACCTGTCTCTCAGTACGTAGGTCAGTAGATACCTATATAACTCATCATAAACTTCTCACATAGAAATAGCAACCAATTTTGAAGTGCTTCAAAAACAGAGACTAAACTCAGTCAAGGAGAAACGGACATGCTGACCTGTGAACGAGAAACATGACCATGGTCTGCCAGGGGATGATGCATTATGCATCGGATGGTGTGGCATCATGCGGGGTGACGCACTGTGTCTGGTCCCAACTTGAGGCTGTCCTTCTCTGGAAGTCTTAGCGAACAGGGACAGTTGAAATCTCTTCGATCTTTGACCGCAATTGAATAACTCTTGAGTAATAAGACATGGAGAAACGGGGTCAATTGGAGGAAGGGTTCTGATCATCAACGTCAAAACTCATCTATAAATACAACCCGGGCAAAACCACAGAACTTCACGTATCCTCCATCATCAACTTGCTATTCGACAACTTCAACAAGAAAAAGCTTGAACCTGGCCATTCGGCACGATCCATCAGCTTGTCCGTCACAGTGCTGATCGATCACGTCTCACACCGTAAACTTGGCGCCGTAGCTATCCCTGTTTTCTCTCTATTCCAACCAGCAACGAGTGACGACTGGGGACATGGTCAAGAGCAAACGCAGCTTTTCTTTTAGTGCTCCCGTCTAAGTGGCACTTCGGAGTCGCCTCGTCACCTGGACCCAGGTCAAGTTCCAGCTTTTGAAATCGACGGGTGCTCGAAATGATATAAGTAACTGGGACCCCTTCCCCCCAGAAACCGCGGACGGTTGGAAGGAAAGAACTGAACCGCATCCCATGATATGTTCTTGCCTTTGTGTAAGACAGATAAAAAACCCCGTGACCTTCCATCAGTCAATTTGACAGCACAATTCTTCCTCCACCAATATCCCACTACCTAATCCGCCTACTGGTAGCTCTACATCCACCGCAGTAACAAATAGGACTCACCGTCATCTTCTTTTGTTGTTGTGCAGCGAATACCCCCAGGGGACATATACCAATCATCTCATTCCCATTGGTAAGTTTATTTCTTTATCCCCTGAACTACACGGGTGCAATCGGTGGCAGCGGGCGCAGAGGCAGGCTATGGCAACGCCATGATAATCCAACCCACTTTGTGCTGTACAGTATAATGTATCACATTGTATTGTATTATGCATTTGGCTTTGGCTGGTATCATCAGCGATAACGCCATTAACCGTGGGTCTGAAACATGATAAGCGATTGCCAAAGTCATCAAGAGAGATATTGAGATCCTGCCCCAATTACTCTCTTTTTGTTGATTCTTTCAACAATATACGCAAGCTTGCTTGTCGCCAGTTTCAATCTATACTCATTCCTCGTTTAAAGTATTTACTTGTACTGACTTGCCCAGCTTTGACCACTTGATTACTAGGTCATTCCATCACTCCGTCCATCTGTTTATTATACAAGACTCGAAACGTACCCCTTCCTTTTTCTTCTATACTTTCTACCTTATTTTCCATCAAAAGCTCACACTGAGCATCAAATTACTTCACAATGACCGCTGCAGCGACGCAACAACCTCCCGCCATCCCTCCGCGTCCCGTCAAGACCCAGGGCAAGGATGATTCACTCGACGCTGCTCCCAAGATCCCTCCTCGTCCCACCTCCAAGCGCATCGACCGTTCTATATCTCCCAATCCCGAACGCTTTGCCCAATCTCCTCTGAGTGGTGGCATTCCCGTCAAGAGCCCCAAGACCCTTCGTTTCAGCCATCACTTCTCCGATCATGAGAAGGAAGATCCAATTGACCGCTCGGGAAGCGTCCCAATGCCTTCCGTTGGTCAGGAAGGTGTTGAGTATAGCGCTGTAACTCGTGAGTTCGAGAACGAGGAAAAGAAGCCAGAGCAGCAGCAGCAGCAGCAGCAGCAACAGCAACCCCAGCAGGAGGAAGAGAAGGAGGAGAACAATGAAGCCACAGACCCTGGACAGACTCGTACAGTTGCTCAAGATCTCAAGCTTCATGCTCCCAAGCCCTCTCTACCTGCTCATAGTGCCAAGCAGCGTGTTCAGGCCGTCACCCGAACCGATTCCGATAAGGCTGCTGCTTTTGGCATCGGCCGCCCTACCTCTCGCGAGGGCTACACTGGCCGTTCAGCCTCTCGTGATGCCACTTATGGGCGCTCGACTTCTCGTGAAGGCTACAAGAAGAACAGAGCTAGCGGCAGTTTCTCTACCAGTGATGGCCGCCCTGAATTCGAAGATGAACAGGGAATCCCCGAGATTGGCCAGCGTGTGCCCATGAACCCTCACCTTGGTGATGTCCAGGCTCCTTCACCTGGTCCTGGTGCTGTGGAATTCAAGAAGCACCACCATCGCAAACACAGCTCCCGTGGTGGACCTCCCGGCAGTTACGGTCTTCATGGCCACGGCGTCGCGCCGCAAGATAGGCTTGAAAAGGATTACTATGAGCGACATCCTGAAGTTCTGGAGCGAGAGCACCAGACCCCACTTCATGATCGTCAGAATGACTACGCCATGAGCAGCAAAGATTTGAACAAGCTTGTGAGAGAAACAGCTAGCCGTGGCTCTGGCCTTGGTAAGAAAGCCACCTATTCATTGGAAGATATGACTAACGCGCACAGGAACTTCTGGAGAATACCAATCTACTCCCACTGATGAGGTCGGTTTCCAGGCTACTGAAGAGTACACTTCTCGCATCTCTTCACCTCGCCCTATTTCATCTGGAAAGGACAACCTCCGTGCCGCTTCTTTCAAATCAGAGATCACCGGTCCCGACGGCAACAAGGTTATCCACGTGGACGACCCCAAGCACCCGGAGTACCGATCCTATGGCGACGAGGAGGCCGCCGTTGACGACGAGGAACACGAACACTCTCATCCCATCCTCGCCCCCGATGAGGTTAGCCAGGATCAGCGTCGTCAGCAGCCCGCTGTTCACCCGCCGCCTGAGCGCCGTGGTAGCGCCAACGACGTGGATGATCCACCAAGCCGACCTCTAAGCCGAGGAGCTCGTCCTACAAGCCGCCCTAACAGCATCTACAAGAGCAACCCCTCGCAGGAGTTTGCCCCTACGCCCCTTGATGATGTCGAGGAGTACGAGCCCCTCTTCCCCGAGAACGCCAACAAAGAGGCAGACAAGCCTAGGTCCAAATCCGACGCCAGCAAGGCTCGCCACTTCTTCCCCAGCAAAGATATCTGGGAAGATGCGCCGAGCAGTGTTCACTACACTGCCGAAGTCTCAACACCTGATGTAAACGAACAGCAGCAGATTCAGCAGCAGCAACCCGAGGAACGCGAACAGCGACGAACATCATCGGTGGCAGACCGTCCTAAGACGCCTGCCCATGCCTTTGCGCAGCAGCAAGAGGAGTTGGCCGAGCGCGAAGTCAATGGTCCTGCCGATGTCAAGCTGAACCGGCAGCAGGAGAGACCTGTTTGGCCTGATACTCAGAAAGACACTGTGTCATTTTTGAAGCAGCAAACTAGACCTGCTCCCAGTCAACGCTTCCCTAGTCGCGATATCTGGGAAGATGCTCCCGAAAGCCACTTTTATGAGGCTACTGTTTCTGCAGAGCCCGAGGATATCAAGCAGGAGGAGGCTAAGAATGAGGAAGTCGAAACGGAAGAAAGCAAGGTTGAAGAAGCCAAGCCTGGTGTGCCACCTCGACCTGTCAAGAAGACATCTGGTTCTGACCGCCCCGCTATTCCTGAGCGTCCCAAGCCCAAGCAAGTCCCCAGCGATGATGGAGCGAAGACGAGGCCCCCGGTATCAGATAAGCCCAAGCCTCAGATCCCTCCTCGGCCTGCAAAGAGTTTGTCAGGTGATTCAAAGGATGGGGAGTCCAAGCCCAAGCCTCCAGTTCCCAGCAGACCGGTCGGTAGCAAGATTGCCGCCCTGCAGGCTGGTTTCATGAGCGATCTCAACAAGCGTTTGCAAATTGGACCTCAAGCGCCCAAGAAGGAAGAGCCTAAACCCCAAGAGGATCTCACCGAAGAGAAGGAAAAAGCTCCGCTTTCAGATGCCCGCAAGAGCCGTGCACGAGGACCTCAGCGTCGAGCTCCAGCACGAAGCCCTGCAGCTCCTGCAACAGAATCTTCCAAATCGACCCCTACTTTGTCATTCTCATCACCACAAACCTTCTGGTCTATCGATCCTGAAGAGGGATCGTTGTCTGTTGCCGGGCAAACAGATCCTGTAGAGAAGGAACCTTTAGAGAGCGAATCTGCAGAAGCAGAGCCAGTCACTACAGAGCTTGCGCAGACACAACCTACTCAGACGGACCCCGTTCAGACGGAAACTTCGGAGCCCGCCCCTGAGAAAGTAGAGTCCCTCGAAACGAGGCCGGCCGAAGCCCCAGAGCGGGAGGTCGACATTGAGCAACCTGTCAATGCCGAGCCAACCGAGGCCGCCGTAGAACCCGCTCCTGAGCATCTCATCAAGGATGCAGTCGAGCCTTCGGGCGA
Source organism: Fusarium penzigii (assembly GCA_013623535.1). NCBI lineage: Eukaryota > Fungi > Ascomycota > Sordariomycetes > Hypocreales > Nectriaceae > Fusarium > Fusarium penzigii. Next base: position 20,421 of record JABFFC010000304.1, on the reverse strand, counting down.
AGCACCGCAAACACAAGACAAGGTGCCCGAACAGGAACCTGAAAAGGAGGAAAAAACTCTCGTTGCAAACACGGCTGGAGAAAGTATCCTAGAGACGAAGGTTGAAAAGGAGGATGCTGGTCAGACCGTCGAGCCGGTCAACGTGTCTGACGAGCCCAAGCAGTAATTACGCGTGGAACATGTAGCTTAGCAAGAATGCCTGTGTTGAACTTTGCTTATGCAGTATTGCCAGGTGTAGTTATGTAGGCCTGCGGTAATAGACCATACTGTAGTGATTGCTGTTCTTTGCAGATACAACAAGTAATCATGATTGCATTTCCAATAGTATGCTAACAAATCAGAAAGGAATAAGTTCCTGACACTGGTCCTGTAATTTACACGGACTACATCTACCTGACTGAAGATGTCGACCTCTAAGAACGCCCTGGCTCCACCCCTTTGCGCTCTTGCTCCAACATTCGATCAAATTCTTCTTGTGCCTGCTCTTTGGCCGCGGACCGCTCCTCATCGGAACGACTAAAGGTATAGTCGTTACCCGATGTGGCAGTTCTATCCCAGCTCGACTGAGCCTGCGGGCTCTGCTGAGGTCGACCATAACCAGTCTGTCCGCCGAATTGTTGTTGGGACTGTTGCTGACTCATAGATTGCTGTCGAATTCGATCCCAAGCAGATCCTCCTGAACTGACAGGCTGGGCCTTCGTGGAGGGGGCAATAGGGGAAGCATCATCGTCATCATCAAAGACGCCCCAACCACTGCTGGATTGACTTTCGGATGATGATGATGCCTCTTCCTTAGCCTTTTGCCAGACATAAGGGGTGTCTTTGTATGGTGATTCGTTGTTGTTGAACGAGTCTCTGTTGGAGTCTGAATCTGTGCTGGCCCATGAGCCTTCCTGGCCACCACTGAAGCCTCCTTGGTCGTTGTTGGGCGGATTTGGATGAGTGATAGCTGCTGGGCCTTTAGTCATGACCTGTTCCACTCGTGCGGAAGCATCCTTGGTGAACTGCTGTAGTCGGGGATCGAGGGTCATGTTTTTCTCGGTTCGAATGAAGTTGATCACGCGGAAGACAGGCCCGACCATGATCATTGTCACGGCCGCATACGCAGTAAACCGTACCAGGTGCCAGGTAGCTCGCGGATAAGGACCGCGGATCTTTTTGTTTGTGAATATGCTCGTTGCTTCGTTGGGGTTGAATCGACCGCCCACCTTGGGCTTGTAGAAGGGGAACTGAAATGTGTGACGTCCACGATAGGTCATGTAGCCAGCCAGGCCAAGTGTTAGCCACTTGCAGGCGGCATCAGTGTGAATGCTGTTGAGGGTATGTTCGGCCAGGGCTTTGACCTCAGTCTCGTTGAGTTCACGACCCAGGGTGGCAGCAAATCCGGAAACGCGGGAGGTTGTGACAAGTAGATTCCAGTCGCGCCGGGAGCCAATCAATGAAGCGTAAAATGGAGGAGAATAGTTTTCAAATTGCGACCTGATCTGTCTCTCAATTTGAGGTTGGTACTGATTGCGATGAGAGAGGGCTTCCTTTTGCCATTCTTGCATTGTATGCTTGTAGTTTTCGCGGGTCAGCCCACGATTGGGTGCCGAAGGTGAGTCCATGATGTTTTCAGAAAAAGGATATGATGGAAAAGAGAGTAGTTTACAAGATCAAATAGAAAGAGAAGCAACTATCGGCAATTAATGCCTTGGGAACATCGGATGATGAGCGAGATGGGAGCGATGGTGACGCAGTTTGTTTCGAAGGTCGTCTACTTGAGTGGAGCTTGGAGGGGGATGACATCGACATCGATGAGCAGCTTTAGCTTTAGCTTTATCGATAACGGAAGTCGAACATGTACCTATGCACGTGAGTTGGCATTAATTGCTTTCTCGCGCTCGTGCCCGGGGTCAGGGATAGAGAGGGGTGGGTCGCGACGCGTTACAATCACTAAACGCGTCCTTCTGTTTGTGGCCATACTTGCCCGCTACGCTAGGTATTCCAATTGTTCAGGACCTAACCAACCAACCAACCAACTAAACTACTCCCTACCATCACTAAGAAAGATACCGATCCAAACGAACACATGGATTAGTTTGTAACCTGCATCAACGCTTGATCTTTTCATTGAGATCATGCCTCTTCAGAAATCATACTCTGATCGTGCTGGACTATCAAAGGTATGACCATTGAGTCGTGGCTCAATTAAAGCCTTTTTTTTTAAGTTAACAGCAGCAGAACCGTTCACCCTGGCAGCGGTCGAAGAGTAACCCTGTCTACCAAACACCGAAACCTCGAGCTCTTCAGCCAATCTCTCGTGCTACCAAGACAAAGTTGAACGAATTCCAATATCATTCAACGACTAATGAGTTGCCTGGAGAAGGAAACGATGGCCAACCTTCAGACCCCCAAAAAGATCGACAATCACCTCCATTTGAGGGCGCCAGGGACGATACCTTTGTGACACCCGCAACGAGACTTACTTGGCGAGAACTACTTGAACCTCAGAGCGGTGCGGAGGACGAAACAAGCACTTCACCAAATGACCGATTATTATGGGATAACCACCAGGATGCCCTGTACTTGGCTGCTCTATCCCCTATGATGTCCCGCAAAGGACGGAAGAGGGCCAGAAGCTCATCGCCTGTTTCATCGCCCGCGCCAGAAAACCCGAGTGTACATGATCTTAACTTGAGAGGACTTCAGGAGGCGTTGAAATCACACCATGCCGACCCGACCTTGCAACTCTGGGACCGATATTCTAAGAACGGCGCCGAGAATGCTACTACACCCCTGGGAATCGCTAACCCCACCCTCGCACAATTAATGGTATCGTCATCACCAAGATCTACAAAGGGCTCAAGCGCTGCTGAGTCGAATCTCAGACGTGCAGTAAGTTGCAGGTTGAATTGGACGAAACGGAGGCGTTTTGAACGGTCAATATCAGGCAGCCGCAGCAACGAGAAGGAAGACCCAGAAGCCGCATCCAAGTCATCTTTGGTCACAGCACTCCTCGACACGGTGACTAGTAGTATCAACGAGCAAAGTGCCGAACCCCAAGACGAGCTGCCCGAGTCACCTTCCCCTAAGAAGAGAAGAATATGCGCTACAAGCACCGGATCGCCACGCCAAAAGAAGGTTCAACAACCTGAATCTTCGGATTATGGAGATGACGACCTTGACGATTTCGACGATGATACTTTGATGCAACTTGAAGCGAGTATAAGCGCAACGCAACTAGGAGCACATATGGACCAAGAGATAACGACACCACAGAAGCCAAAGGAAGAAGCACCGCAGGTATCTGATGAGTTTGAAGATTTGGATGATGACATTTTTGACGAAGCGGAAGACCTCATGCTCTCAGCGGCACCTGGACAGTCCCAAGCTATCGGCAGCAATGTTACGTCCCAGAAACAACCCGCAGCTCCTGCGCTGGCCGGAGAGGACGATGACTTTGGAAACGCTTTTGAGGGCGACTTTGATTTCGAAGCTGTGGAACTAGCCGCGACACAAGCAGTAAAGCAGAACCCCTGCTCCGGAGACGTACGTGGAAGTAGAACCTAGGAGGAACCACCATATGCTAAGCCACAGGTAGAGTGCCCGCAAGGCGAAAACAATCCAGCGTTACCTGGTAACGAACGTTTTGGAGGGCGAGTTTTTGGATCAGCACGACAATAGTCGTCCTGAGAAAGTGAGTGGGCCATCGGTCTTGACCTTTCTATAGTACTAACATTTCCAGATTCTTATTATTCAAGCCGATAACAGCAAGCAGCTGAGGACAGTCAACCTCAGGGGCTCATGGTTCGATACTCCAGCCCATGCAGAATCATATGTCCATGTTATCGGTGATTTCAATACGAGAGGACAATGCATCATCGATGATGCTCACAACCTTCTTATCCTACACCCGGATCAGCTCATATCCGCCACCGTGGTGACAGACTCTTTTGGCTGTATGCGAAGAGCTGTTCTCCAGGACCGAGTGAAGGCCACAAGCCCGCCAACACCCCCTCTAGTCTATGGTACCATGCTGCATGAGATCTTCCAGGAGGCTCTCCTCGCCAATCAGTGGGATCTCCCTTATCTGTGCAGGGTTATCAAACGTATTACCGAAAAGCACGTCGAGGATCTATACACTATCAAAGTGAGCATGGCCAACGCTCGTGAGCATCTGCAGTCCAAGATGACCGAGTTGACCCATTGGGCTACTGCTTTTGTATCCTCCCAGCCTAGCACAGATGCTGTCGTGGAGGATCGAAATGGCATCAAAGCCAACATGGCCGTTACGAAACTCTTGGATGTCGAGGAGCATGTCTGGTCGCCAATGTATGGGCTCAAAGGCAACATCGATGCAACCGTCGAAGTCGCCATGCAAGATGGCAAAAGTGCACGCACATTGACTGTACCATTCGAAGTCAAAACCGGCAAGCATGCCAACAGCAATCATATGGCTCAGACAGCTCTCTACACCCTCCTTCTATCGGATCGATACGATATCGAGATTGCTTACGGAATTCTATACTACATGGAATCGTCCAAAACAATGCGAATACCAGCTATTAGACACGAACTCCGGCACATGATTATGCAACGAAACCAATTAGCCTGCTATATTCGAGAGAGAAGCGTCCAGCTTCCCCCTATGCTCAAGAGCAAACACATGTGTGGGAAGTGTTACGCCAAGACATCTTGTTTTATCTACCATCGACTGGCCGATGATGGCGATGGTGAAACTAGTGGGATGAATGAGAAGTTTGATGAATTAGTAAAGCATCTTACCCCAAAGCACAAAGAGTTCTTTGTCAAATGGGAGAATCTGCTCACCAAGGAAGAAAAAGAAAGCCAAAAGACCAAGAGGGAGCTGTGGACAATGACGAGTGTCGAGCGTGAGAAGAAATCACGATGCTTTGCAGATGTTATCATCGAAGAAGGATCAGCATCTGTTGACACAGAAAACCCAAAAATTAACCGATTCCACTACACCTTTATTAAGAGGAATCACCCACCAGGCTTCTCGTTCTTAGAGTCTGAGCTAACTACAGGAGAACCGATAGTTGTGTCTGACGAAGAAGGACATTTCGCACTTGCAATCGGATATGTCACATCTGTGAAACGGCAGCGTATAAGCGTGGCTGTTGATCGACGTCTTCATAATGCACGAATTCGACAATCTGGTTTCGATGAGGTCGATAACCAGACTTTCGCTAGTATCATGGAGGTAGCTCATGAGGGTGCAACTCAGGATGAGACTCGAGGCAGAATCAAAGAGGCACCGATTCGATACCGTCTGGACCAAGATGAATTCAGTAACGGGATGGCCACTGTCAGAAACAACCTTGTCCAGATGATGTCGGACGAGGTTGCTGAGACAAAGCATATCCGCCAACTTATCGTTGATCTCGTGGCCCCAAGATTCAAAGCTGTGGCAACGCAATACACTGTATCAGATGGTGATGAACTAAACATTGACCAGCATCGAGCAATCGAGAAGGTCATGAGTGCGCAGGATTACGCACTCGTTTTGGGAATGCCTGGCACCGGCAAGACAACAACTATTGCACATATTATCAGAGCTTTGACATCCCAAGGCAAAAGCGTACTGCTTACCTCGCACACCCATACTGCCGTGGACAATATTCTGCTCAAGCTCAAGAGTGACAAGATCCCAATTCTTCGACTCGGTGCTCCAGCTAAAGTTCACCCTGATGTGCAGGACTTTGCGACTCTGGCAGGGCAGCCCAAGAAGTCATTTGATGAAATCAAAGATGCGTGGCATGGGACGCCCATCGTGGCAACAACTTGCCTGGGCATCAACCATCCAGTCTTCCACGAGCGTTCTTTTGATTACTGCATTGTCGACGAGGCATCGCAGATCACTCTACCAATCTGCGCGGGCCCCATCAGAATGGCTCGCACGTTTGTGCTGGTGGGTGACCATAACCAGTTGCCACCAGTCGTGCGTAATGAGGAAGCCCGTGAGGGCGGTCTGGATGTGAGCTTGTTCAAGTTGCTCTCGGATACGCATCCTCAATCGGTGGTCAATCTCGAACACCAATACCGCATGTGTGAAGATATCATGACGCTGAGCAACACCTTGATCTACGACGGCAAGCTTCGATGTGGTACTGAACAGCTGCGCAAGAGGAAGCTCATTGTTCCCAGGATGGAAGCGCTCCGACAACGACATTACGATATATCATCTCTTGCTTACGCCCCTGCTCCTCGTTCCGTCTGCACCGGTTCTGCGCAATCTCGATGCTGGCTCCGTGACCTTCTCGACAGCGAAGCTCGTGTGCGCTTCATCAACACCGATACCATCCAGCCACTTGTTCGCGAGGAAGCCCAGGGAAAACGAATCGTCAACTCTGCCGAAGTTCGCATCGTGTCTCAATTGGTGGACAGCCTTCTCACTGTCGGAGTACCAGACTCAGAGATCGGTGTCATGACACACTATCGTGCACAGTTATTCCTTCTCAAGGAGAAGCTCAAGAGTTACGCAGGAGTAGAGATGCACACGACTGATCGATTTCAAGGTCGAGACAAGGAAGTCATCGTTCTGAGTCTGGTGCGAAGCAACGAAGCCTGCAATATCGGCGATCTTCTCAAGGACTGGCGCCGTATCAATGTTGCTTTTACCCGCGCAAAAACCAAGCTGCTCGTAGTGGGAAGCAAGAGCACACTCAAAAATAGCGGCAGCGAGAATATGCTGAGTAAATTCATCTCTTTGATGGAGGAGAGAGACTGGATATACAACCTCCCCGGAGACGCTCTCGACAGCCACCACTTTGAGGACTTTAGCACTCAAATCACCGCCACCGGTCCGACACAACGAACTAAATCACCAAAGAAGAACAAGGGCAGGTCACCCACAAACCAAGGAAAGGAGAACCAAAGACCGTCGCCCAGGAAGGCGACGATTAGTGAGCGGGCGTTGCTAAAGGGAAAACCGATTACGAGGGACATCTTGAATGAAATGACAAACGGCGCATATTAACTGGTTTGAACAGAAAGAAAGGTTCAGGTTTATAGAGAGGTCTAGGGATCATGGCATGGAGCTTGGGCATTAATATAGGACTTTGTATATGTACACGATCAACGGTTTTCGTTGCCAATATCAACATCATCGTCGTCTTCGACGTCTTCCTCGACTCGTTTATGATGATCTCCGAAACTGTTGCTATTAGTGAAACGACCGAATGTTCAGAGTACGGATAATACTTACGTGTTCTCTCCAACAATAAGTTTGGTAAACTTCTCCAGCTCTTCCAGTTGAGCGACACATCCCGTCAGACTCTCGTTATAGGAGAAACTGTATATATCGCTCCACGTCCTTTGCCGTTCAAGCTCGCAGTACTCGGCATTTTCATTCATCTCCTTTGCTACCTCTATACTCTTGTGAAGGAGCTTCTTTCTTGCTGCGGCGGCACTCGGAAGGTAACGCTAGATGGTCAGCAAAGAGTTCGATGTAAGACAAGGATAGCAGATGAACATACAGGTACTTTGCGCTGTGACCGTAGCGCTCCAGAGAGGATGTACAGGTTGCCAAGAATAGCGGCCACGGCGTCTCGTCTATAGCTGAGAAGTTTCGCGGCGGCGACAGGATTGTCTCGAATGTAGTTGGGGTTGTACACCAAAGCGGACTGACGCACCGCAATGAGATATTCAAAGAAGCGTTCACAGGCGTCTGCTAAACACGCATAAGGGATCGGGTCGAAGGGAGCTCTGAGACGAATCTCATGGCGAGTCATCACCTAGTTTGTCAGAATTGAAGCGAGAAATACGTAGAAAGTTGGAAAATACCATGAGTTGTCTTATACGGACAAAGCCCTCGCGCATTCGACTTTCAAGCATCTCGGAATGTCGAATGGTCTCCGGAGTTGGATCTTTACCCTCATCAAAGTAGACATAGTTTGCGACAACATCTGACAAGTTAGAGGTGTTATGTCAAGACCAAAAGACGACTTACTTCGATACATGAAGCTCATGAAGAGCATCATGGATGACAAAGCACGGCGGAGTTCGTGTCGTGCGACAAAGGGCCATAGAATCCAATTAACGACAATAGGTGCCGTTGTTCCAATAAACAGGACAAGACCTTTCTGCGCTGCGAGTAGAGCTGGTGAAGCAATATCGTCACCACGTTCGAGGGTGAGAGATATGACAGTAAAGGAGATACAGCCAACAAGTCCCGATCGCTAGCACTGTTAGCCATGTTTGAGTAGTGCTGTTGGTAAACTTACAGGATGGCTGCTCTGGGTGAAGCGGTATAGCATGGGTAGCATGTACACAGCGGCAAACGCTGCCATGACATATGGATTGCCATTTCCAGCGACAAAAGCCGCGTCACTCCAAGCGGCACCAATAATGGCAGCAGAAGCACGAGTGAAGAAATCCTGAACGTTACCTCCCACGCGAGGATGAATCATGATCCAGCCCATGCCTACTGCCCACCAAGCTTCGTATCGGTTCCACCACGTAAATGTGCCATGTATCCATGCAGGCAGCGCCAGCACACATGTGAGAACAGCAGCCTTCAGAGCATATCTACTCTCAAAGTCTTGAAGACGGTGAAGCACGAGCCAGATTCTGTACCTGAATTTGTCCCTTCTCGAGGCTGGCTGTCCGCGAATACTTGGGTCCACAGCGGAAGCAGCCTCATCTCTGGTGCCGGATGTGGTATCAGTACTGTTGTCAGGTTTTTCATCCGCCTTGACAGCTTCGATAAGTTTGGCGATTTCGAAGAACGTAGAATGATACATGCCCGCGGTTACACCACCGCGGTCATGTCGAACTTGAGCATTCGTGCGATAAACTGCTTTCCAGAGCGGATACGTTGGAAAATTAATCCTCGTACGGTTTGAGTTGAGAGACATCTGGTGTACCTTGGCCATTAAGTTAACGATAGTAGCTGCCGTCTCGCGAACGTGTCTTGCGAAGACGAACAATTGCACCGTTTCTGAGTGATCGGCGTAGGAATCGGGGATGTCGGTAGATGCTAAAAGCCTAGCCTCAGCATTATCGAAAGCATTCATAGCATCCTCAAGCTGCATTTGAATGACGGGTATGTCTGAGGACACCTCTAGCGATGGCCCGAACACTTTGCGACAGCCCGAGATATCCATAACCGCGGCATGGCACCGTTTCATACCCTCTGTCATGCAAGAAAGAACGTCTCTTGTAGGGCCCGACAGAGCATTCGCGACAGTGCGTCTGACATCTTGCTCCCAAAAGTTGCTGTTGGTGTTGTTGTTGTTGTTGTTCTCCGTGACGATAGATGATTCAGAAGATGCTCCCGAAATGTCAACCCTAATCTCGACGGGTTCAGTGTTATCCCAATCATCGAAAAGAATGGTTTCGGTTCCCATGGATAAAAGAGATCTGACAACGCCCTGAACAAGATTACGAAGCTCTCGAACATCCGAAGGATGAAACCTCGTGATAGTCAGATCAATTCTCATATCTCGATATGCCAACGACATATCCATGAATGTTTTGGCGAGACGTCTTCTCAATCTCGTGTTCCTCGGCGTGGGAATGATGAGAGCTTCCTATAACTTGTCAGTACAGCTAGGTATACTAGCGGTCATACTAACCTGCATGGTCTTGAACGACTTATCAATCGCTGCCGCCAAAGGTCGATTCCCGGCATCAGGGAACAAGGCGCAATTAACAACCAGAGCAATAGCCTGGCCTAGAAGCCAAGGAATGGCGTAACTCCATATCTTTGACCATGCAATTGCCCGGTTATTAGTTTCGGCCAGAGTTGTGAAGACGACTGCCAAGCCAGCACACAGAACAGACTGGTAAAAGCGAATGAAGAAGCTACGTATGTAGGCAACACTTGCCATGAACAGAGCCAGGAATAAAGTCAAGATACCGCCATATCCGACTCTAGCAGCAAGCGTTGAGGTACTCAGCAAGAGACCAATAACACCCCAGGCAAGCCCAGATGCGGTACCGGCAATAGTTAGGATTGCACCGTCAAGCTGTGAGCCGAATGTGCGCGCAGGATGGTTAATAATGACTGACACCACCATGAAATAATGATAGCGACCAAGCCAGTCTCTCACCATAGGAACCAGGCATAGGACATAAGCAATGAAGAAGGCCAAGAAAGACTTGAGAAGCTTTATGCCGGCTCGTGTCGTTGTAACTTTGCGAACCACAGATCGCAACTCATGCAATTGACGAGGAAGAAAATCCTTTACGGAAAGCGGATGACTCTTTTCGAACTCGCGAGGAAGAATCTCCTTGGAAACTTTGGTAATCTCATCAGGCTGGATTGGTTTTGGCTTCAGAAACAGAGCGTCAAAGAAACCATCTCGCATCTCGGAAACGCCATATGTCTCCATATCGATACAGTCATCGGATATGATTTGATCAATCTGCATAATGCTCACTACGGAGCTTCGCCTTGAATCGAAGCTGGGCCGACTGAGATAGCCTCGACTCGACGGAGGTGGTGTCTGAGACGGTGTTGAGATTGATGAGCCCCGGTATTGGGATTGGTATTGATATTGGGGATAGACATTGCTTAGCCCACTCGGGTCTAGGCTAGTCCGCTGAGAGGGCCATTGCGAGTCTGAGGCCGTCTGAGGCACTGTTGCTGACTCTGGTGTTGGTGCTTTCTCATACGCGAACTCAGCTGACTGCCCATCTACTGGTACCCGGGGTTGTCCGCGATCTGGTTGTGCACTTGGCTCAGCGAATTGAATGCCGAATCGTTTGTTGTCATCCCCTGTATCCGAACGGTCTTCATCCATGATGAGAGAATAGCCTTTCCACACTGTCGAGATATTTGAAGTAAATGAGACAAACAACTCTCACCCCCCTATGTAAGTTGCCATCAATTATAGTCGCTCTGGTCTGACTCGACTGTTGTTGAATGATCCCGACAACGTGTTGGTCCCTTCAAGTAGACAATAGATTAGGCGTGTCAACAAGGGCGAAACACGTATCCAGTGTTGACAGAATCTCAGATCAGTGTTAGTTGGCAATGCATTTCGAGAAGAAAATGATAGTAATAGTTTTTGAAAACCAATCGTGCCCAGAAGAGATAGAAATAGCAGAGGCATTGACTGCCAAGTGCATAGAATCACCAAGAATCATGGAATTCATGTAATTAGTAGGATGCAACGCCGTATCCGAACCCACTTGCATGCTGGGCAGCAATAACGGACGTGCACAAGCATATTGACAGACGAAGCAGGGAAGATGAATCTTAAGGGTGTCACAGAGATAAGCCTGGTTGTGTGATGGGAATGTTGATGACCGAGTCTTTTTATTCAGAACTTTTTTTTTCTCAATTGTTGTGCGATTCAGTTGCAATTCAATCCTTGTAATTTGATGCGATGCCACTGAATGATGGGAAGGAAGGAAGGCCTCAAGGGTGTGGCTTGAAGAAACTGCAGGAGTGACCCCATAAATCAAGGTCACGTGAAATCAGATTCCGATCCGCCGGCATCTCAACCTGCAACAACCTCTGAATCTCCAGCATCAAGCTCTCCATCAAAGCATCACCACAACCCACAACCCCCTAGCCATTGAGGCCCCCGCAACGAAACAACACATCGTCGAACTCTTGCCAGTCCCCCGACGAATATCATGGCCATCATCCGCGCCGCCGTCGCACCCCTGCGTGCCGTCCGCTGCGCTCGTCAACCCCTCCCCTCCAGAGGCTTCTCCATGTCCGCCCGACGACAAGGCGGCGGCAAACTCGAGTTCGAACCTCCCTCCGGCTGGCTCTGGGGTGTGAAGCCTGGTGAGAAGGCCGAGTCTGAGGGCTGGGAGTGGCCCATGTACCTCTTCCTCGGCGGTCTGGCCGCCACCGGCGTTGCGCTCGCCTTCAAGCCTGACACGACGTGAGTGACATTTCCACGGCCTCGACCTAGACGATACACAAACACTTGCTTGCTTCCTTTCCACAAAAGACAATTCTGGAATTTGAGACCTGCCAGATATCACCCAGTGGCAGGCTCGAGTGCGGTATTTTGAATCATACATATGCTAACGAATCACAAATAGTGTTTCTACCTGGGCTCTCGAGGAGGCCCGAAGGAGGTTAGAGGAGGAGGGCGTCCTACCCGACCCTTCCAAGCAGGAGAAGAAGTGATTTTTGTGATGGAAGGTCGAATTATGGAGTGAAGCCAGTCGTGACAGCAAGAGGCGATTTTGGACTGAACCTCCATCTGTACATGTTGTTTTGCATTTTGGAAGACGAATTCCTGCAATGGTTCGAATCATTAGATCGGTACTGGCACAATTATTCATTTAATGTGACTCAAGTGACTCATTTGGTTCCAATCAAGTGACACGACATCAAACTAACAAACCAGCAATTGGACGTCATATTTGGAGAATATTCGAAAAATTGTTCTATTTGCTTTCCTTGCTCACCAACTTATTCATAACAGCCCATATTTAAAACGCCTATTTATTCTTTAAAAAAAAGATGCGCAGGTTCTCAAGGGAGAGCAAAACTCCACTCGTGCTCCTCATCACCGTACTGGATGGCCTCAATCCACTCCTTCATCTGCAGGGCAACCTCACCAGACTCTTCAGCCTCGGACAGGCCACAGTTGACAAGCTCACCCTTCCATGAGATGGATCGAACAGGGCTGACAATGGCAGCGGTACCGGTGCCGAAGGCCTCAAGCAAGCGCCCCTCCTTGGAAGCCTCATAGAGCTCCTTCATGGTGTACTTGCGCTCACTGATCTTCCAGCCCTGAGGAGCGAGACGCTCCCGAGCAAGAGCGAGGACTGAATCGCGAGTAACTCCCTCAAGGATGGTACCGTCGAGAGGAGCAGTGATGAGCTCCTTCTGGCCAGTCTCCTTGTTCTTGATGGCCACAAACATGTTCATGGTGCCAACTTCGGTAACATACTCCTCCTCACCGAATAACCAGAGGTTCTGCTGGAAACCTCGGCTGGCGGCCTGAAGCTGAGGAACAATGCAAGGCGCATAGTTGGCGCCGAGCTTCTTGTCACCAACACCTCCGGGCCAGGCTCGCACGGCGTAGTCGGTGGCTTCAAGAGACACGGCCTTGAATCCGGTAGGGTAGTAGGGGCCGACGGGCGAGGCAATGACGTAGAGAAGAGCAGAACCGGGAGGTCCAACACCAAGAGTCTTTTGGGTTCCGATCATGGTAGGGCGGAGATAGAGAGAGTAGCCACGCTTGTCGGGGATGAAGCGGGAGTCGAGCTGAGCAAACTTGGCGATGAGGTCGATCATTACCTGGGGCTCAAAGGTGGGCAGCGCAATACGGGCAGAAGACTTGTTGAGACGAGCCATGTTCTTTTCAGGTCGGAAGAGTCGCACTTTGCCGTTGTTGTCCTTGTAAGCCTTCATGCCCTCAAAGCATTCGAAAGCATAGTGGAAGACGCATGTCGCGGGGTCGAGGGAGAGGTTCTGGTAGGGAGTAATCTTAGGTTCCAACCAACCGTCCTCCTTGGTCCATTCGATCGCCAGCATATGATCTATAAGAATGAGCTAACAGATGCGACAAATAGAAATGGCATGGTTTTCAGCCTACCAGTAAACTCTCGTCCAAAAACAAGGTCCTCGGGCTTGCTGAGACCCTTGGGCTTGGAGGTCTTGGTGATGGAAAGTCGCGAGGCATCGAGGCCCTTGGGCTTAGCAGCTGAAGCGGCCTCGGCCTTGATGCTGTAGAATCTGGTTTGCGCGAAAGGGGACAGTCTCAAGCATGAGGCACGAGTTGCGCTCCGTAGAGCGGACCGGGAGACAAACATGGGTCTCATTGTGAGGATGTCTGCTACGATGTCGCAGCACAAATATTTTTGAGAGTTTGTGGAAGAGAAGACACTGGATGATGGCTGTCGCCAGGGGAATAAAGCACAATGACACAATTGACCTTAACAAGAAGCGTAACAATAAGGCAATGACTCTAGTCAAAAGTGAATAGAGCAAAGTGCTGACTAGGAGGATATTTATGGTGGAGGAGTTTTGTTAAAGCGGTCATGGCCTTCGGAGCAGTATCGGACCTTTGAACCTGTGCGACGCCCTAAAGCTGAGAAATTGTCATCCCCCAAGAGCTCGCCGTAAAGCCAGCCCGAGGTACCTGGAAGAGACATGCCGTTGCGAACCGTAGCTGGGCGATAAGGGCCGTCAGCCAGTGGAGACTGAATGTAGCTGGTGAGTCCTATTAGAATGTCGTACACTAAAAGGTCTGGAAGGAAGGGGACATAGAAGGCAGGTGGGAGAAGGGTCCTTTTAACCCTTGTCCTATTGGTCCTTGACCTTGTTACCTCATCCATACCTAGACGCTGCATTGCTGGGGCAGCCCCTTCTGCCTGTAAGCTGCCTGATCATTAAGTACTAAGTTAGGTACAAGCCTTACCTACCGTACATACCATACCGTGTTAGCTTATCGCAGATAGATGAAGGGAGCTCAATGGTTTATTTGGCCAACTCGCTTATCCAAACGCAAACGTCCGTAATCGCAAAGACAACACCCAACGTCATCCAGCATTCCATCTCGATTCGACATAACGATCTCTCCTAAAACGGAGTTCACCTTTGATTTTCGTGAGTCGTGAGATCGTATATCTGTTGTAATCTGCAACCAGCCTTGGTGGTCCCGGCGCACTCGATTCGGTTCGATTCGACTCGGCGCATAACCTCCTCCTCTCCCCATCTCGACATGATTGCGACAGCCTCATAACAACCCTCTTCGTGTAAACCCTCACTTGACCATGTTCTCCTCGGCGTTCAAGTCCATCTCAGCTACGAACATCACCGGCAATTATTCCATCTCTTCGACGCCGACCTCGACAGCTGGGCCTTGGAAGATATTTGATGCGAAGAAGAAGTCCACTGGCAAAGCATACAGCGTTTTCGTCTTTGACAGAAAGTCCCTCGACAGTCATGGAGGCTCCCTAGGTCGGTCCGGAGCGGCATCCTTTAAGAAGACTGTGGAAGAAGTCGTCGAGCGTCTGAAAAAGGAGGCTTCGAGCTTGGCCAAGCTTCGACACCCTAGTATCTTGGAGCTGGTCGAGCCGGTGGAGGAAACTAGAGGCGGAGGCTTACAGTTCGTCACCGAGTCCGTCACAGCTTCATTATCGAGTTTGCTACAAGATAAGGATGAGCAAGAGAGAGCAGGTGGTCCAGGCGGCAGGTCGAGTCGGTTCGTCACGGAAGATGCAGACGGTATCAAGAGGCGGCGAGAGCTTGAGATCGATGAGCTTGAAATTCAAAAGGGATTGCTTCAGGTCAGCAAGGCACTCGAGTTCTTGCACGAAAATGCAGGACTTGTGCATGGTAATCTAACACCAGAGGCCATCCTCATCAACGCCAAGGTACGTCGTGTCAACATGAAACTTGTCTTATAATACCGGAACTAACATGGTGATAGTCCGACTGGAAAGTCAGTGGTTTGGCTTTCTGTAGTCCTCCCGACAACTCTGACAAGCCCACATCGATCAAGGGGATCAACCTATATGAAGTCCTGAACATGGACCCCCGGTTACCAAAGTCCATTCAACTAAGCTTGGACTATACTTCCCCTGATTTTGTCATCGATAACAACCTTAACACATCTGCCGATATGTTCTCTCTTGGTCTTCTATCTGTTGCGCTGTACAATTCTCCTCACCAGTCCCCCATCGAGAGTCATGGCAGCCTCTCGACGTACAAGCGCGTCTTCCAGTCCTCATCCACCGTACCATCTGCCACTAACAATTATCTCTCATCTCGGCCACTTCCTCGAGAGCTCTCACACCAAGTCTTGCCCAGGCTTATTACAAGGCGGCCTGCTCAAAGACTGACAGCTCGCGAGTTTCAACAGAGTGAATACTTTGACAATATTCTGGTATCAACCATCCGCTTCTTGGACTCTTTCCCAGCCAAGACACCAAACGAAAAGTCACAGTTCCTGCGAGGTCTGAACAAGGTGCTGCCATCGTTTCCGAAATCAGTCATGGAGAAGAAGGTTTTGCCGGCACTTGTGGAAGAGCTCAAGGACCGAGACTTACTTTCGCTCATCCTTCAGAACATTTTCAAGATCCTTGATCTCCTTCCTTCGGCCCGCCGTGCTTTTGGAGAAAAGGTTCGACCTGCGCTGAGGGAGGTTTTCGTCATCAATGCAAAGCAGGTGCAGGAAAAGGATCCGGCTCGTGATGCTGGACTCATGGTAGTCCTGGAGAATATTCATTCGATTGCTAACAATTGCTCTGGAAAGGAGTTCAAAGACGGTATGTCGACCTACACTCATCACATGGATAGGACTAACAGCTTTCCAAGACATGCTGCCGGTCATTGTAGCCGCCGTTGAGTGCCCAACACACTCTATCGTTGACGCTGCACTACGAAGTTTGCCTGTTGTCCTGCCGGTTCTTGATTTTAGCACTATCAAGAACGAGCTGTTCCCTGTCATCGCGGCCGTGTTTAGCAAGACAAACAGTCTGGCAATCAAGGTCAGAGGACTTCGCGCTTTTGTCATCCTCTGTGGAGGTTCAAATGACCAACAAGCGGGTATTGATGATGGCCTCAACGGAATAGCATCAGAGAACAAGAAGACATCCTCCTCAAGTGCCCTGGACAAGTACACGATGCAGGAGAAGATTGTCCCTCTCATTAGGGTCATAAAGACGAAGGAGCCAGCCGTCATGATGGCAGCTCTGAGCGTCCTCCGCGTCGTGGGTCAAGTCGCCGATGCTGATTTTGTAGCCATGGACATCTTGCCTATTCTATGGCACATGAGTCTGGGTCCATTGCTTGACTTGAAGCAATTTCAGTCTTTTATGGAACTCATCAAAACTTTATCACGAAGGGTCGAGGATGAGCAAACTAGAAAACTCCAGGAACTAGGAGGCTCAAACAGTGCTGGAGCAGCTCCGGCAGAGGACTTTATGGCGTTTGGTGGTGTGACGGGCACGGCGTTTGACCAAAGCAATGGATCTACGGCGGACGACTTTGAGGCTCTTGTCAAGGGACGAGCCGTTGCCAGCCCGAGGGCAAGCTCTGCGGGACCTAGTTGGGACGATGCGCCGTCAAACGTGCCTGCGACCAGATCAGCGACGACGACACCTCAGCCTCCTACCTTCTCTTGGTCTACGCCTCCTCCTCAGCATAATGCTACGATGGCGCCCGCTCAGCCAAGCATGAAGACTGCTAGCAGCTTCCGCACAGTCACACCAGACATGAATCGTTTCGAAGCACTCACACCGACGTCGACACAATTCAGTCAACCCCTTCAACCCATCCAGTCAGGTTTCCAGCCTCCCCCTGCTCCTCCTCAGCAGCCCATGTCAACGTCGACTTCTGGCTCTTCCGTCAATTGGTCGGCTGCTGCCGCAAAACCAAAACCATGGGGCTCAACTCCCTCATCTAGTTTTAGTGGCAGCAACTCCATGAACACATCCATGGCTAGCATGTCCCTAGGCCGGGGTTCCGCTCCAAGCACATCTCGAACGCCATCCTTTACACTTCCTCCTCCACCCGCTGGCGGTTCATCCTCAGCGGCCCCTTCCGCCTTCTCTATTGCGCCGCCGCCAGCTCAGCAGAGCAACGTATGGGGAAGTTCGAGCGGCATTTCCGGTTCATCCAGCACGGGTAGCACTATGGGTCAGAATGCCGGTGGACAGCAAAAGTCGGGATTGGACAAGTATGAGAGCTTGATATAAAAGCGACATATGAGAGGGATACTTGGTTTCAACAGTTATGGATATGATATTGCATACATATAGATGGAAGGGATAGGCGGGTCTGAATATAAATATATCTGTTTTACTCATTTACTCTATTCTTTTTGAAGGCCTTTGTCCCCTGTCTTTATTCCTCAAAAGCCATGTTCTGATAAAATATGAAGCACCATCTGATCTTCCGTCCATGAGCAAATCGCGACGTCAACGTCTCATGTTATTCCATCATGGCCACAAGTAAAAACGTCATGGAACACGCACCAAAGAGTAAAAAGGATAATAATTCAAAAGGCTCAACGCACAGAAAGGCTCTCTCCTTTTTTTTCTTCTAAGCAAATGATAGCAACAAAACAAGACAGGGTGTCGGAGGGAAACCTCGTTGAGCCCTTGTATCGCATTCCTAGCGGTCTTGTGTATGACATGATAGACAAAAAAAAAAAAAAAAGCAGACGCCTCTACACCATTTCCTTGACGCTTTCCGACCGTTACGCCTTGCCACATTTCAAAAACTTCAAAGAAAAAAGAATCTAACAACCAAAAGAAAAGCCAAGAGAAAGGGGGGTGTTGCAAGCAGAGGATGAATCTCGATGCTTTGAACGATCCAACATTAGGATGGGTTAGAATAGGCACTGAGCAAGTGCATCGATCTAAACAATAGTGTATGGCTTTGGTGCTTTGAGACCTAAGAATTGTGCTGTTGACTCCATTATGATCTCTCTGCGTCATACACTTTTGTCGTTAACTAGGTCCCCCCGCAATTGATTTTGTGATGAAGCAATCTAGTTTACCATGAACGAAGAAGTTTCAAGCAGCTTCTGCGGGGCCAGGATTCTTTGCTGTAAAGACGTGGCGGCTCTTGTAGCCCTCGTCAGCGCGAACTTGAATCGTCTGGCCTTTTGGAATCATGTCGTGCTCAAAGGGCCAGCCGAGGCGACGACACAGCTCGGCGACGACGACGTCGCAGTCGCCGAGGAGGTCAATGTCAAAGTTGATGTGGGTGACAGCCTGGCGCGAGATGTAGATCTGAGGAATGTGCGAAGGAAGCCAGCTGACGATCTCGGAGACGGGGGTCACCTTAAGAGACGTTCCGATGACGATGACGAGGTCAACCTTGTCGCGATCATTCTCAGTGAGACGTCTGGAGAACTCGTCGGGGAGAGCCTCTCCAAAGAAGGTAATGTCAGGCTTCATGACACCAGCGGTCGGGATGTCGTACTCGGACTCGTCGGAGCTATCGTCGCCCTTCCAGCGGCGACGCTTCTTGTCAGCGCCTGCAGAGCGCTTACGCTTGGCGGTGTTGCTCACCGAGCGCAGATTCTGGATGCAGCGAGGACATCGGGGGATCTTGTCGGCCTTAATCTCCGGAAAGATGACTTCGCCATCACACTTGTAGCCGCACTGGACACAGGTGGCTGTGCCGAAGGAGCCGTGGCACTGGATGAGCTTATCCTTGGGGACGCCGGCTTTGACCTCCAAATTGTCAATGTTTTGTGAATAATTGGTCAGTAGCTTGCCCCGCTCGTTGAGCAAGGCGATGAACTTATGGGTGGGCGTGTAGCGGTCGGTGGATGGGAGAATATCCTTGGCGACTGAGTAAAAGATAGTAGGGTCTTCCTTGAAGAGGGCGATATCAAAAACCTCCTGGGGATCGTTCAGGCCAAGATGCTCGAGTTTGGAGTAGAGACCAGTCCCCTTTGATCGGAAGTCTGGGATACCCAACGATGTCGAGATGCCGGCGCCAGTGATGAGAATGATGTTCTTGCTCTTCTCGATCAACTCAACGGCATCCTCAACCGTGTTGTACCTGGTTAACTTGGCACGTTTGGAGAGTTCACGACTGATAGCAAGGGAGAGCAAGCTGAAATAGGCCTCATCTGGCTCATCTTGGAGGAAGTCGGGAGCACGAATACCAAAAGCGCTGAGGAGTTTCTTAGCGGTGTAGTGACCAGCGTCAACAGTACGTTGACAAAAGACAGCAGGACCAAGTTCACGAAGCTCCCGTCTAAGTCTGCTTGCTTCCTCAGGGGTGCAAATATCGGTGCCTAGATATGAAGTTAGTTGGATGTTTGTATGTATCATGAGGCAGAGTGGATTGTTGTGAATAGCTTCAAGTTTTGTATCTCAACAGCTGAGGTTGAGGTAACACAAAACTGGTGGAGCGATAATAATAAAAAATCCAATAGGTAAATCAAGAAACTCACCCTCACCCGTAGGGGCATTAGGATCAATAGCCAAGTCTTCAAACACGTCTTCAAACAAAGAATCGGTCTCCCACGAATCACGAACATCATTCACTCTGTCCTCGAGTTCAGCGAGGGCAACATTGGCAGCGGCATCTCTAATCTCCGCCTCTGTTGGGTTATCGCTCAGGTTGTCGAGCGCATCTGGTTGAGCCTTGCGCTTAGAGAGAGCAACGGCCTTTTCGGAACCTCGTTTGGTGTTCATTTGGTGGAATTTGAAAAGGACACAAGGTTGAAAGAAAGAGAGAGAGAAAAAAGGGAGAGGTGAAAGGTGAAAAGGAGGAAAGGAGGAATGTTGAAAAGGGTGAGAGAAGATAGGAAGAGTGGAAAGTTGAAGATGAAGATGAAGGAAAGATGAGTTAAACGAAAAAGAATGTTTTTGACGGACTATAGAGCTTCTGCCAGGCCAGGCAACTATATAGGCCTTTGAATTAAGGTGGTAGGGGCAGCTATAGTGGTGGTAGTACAAGGCAATAGGGAGTGAAAATTAGGTAGGTCACGTCCCTGAGTTTGGGGGATTTTTTTTTTTTTTTTT